>BJFM01001188.1:36479-54043 GCA_016586285.1 Arothron firmamentum | reverse complement strand
AAAAAAAAAAAAAGGTTTGGATTTTGCCAGATGAGCCTCCAACTCTGCAAAAGGTCCAGTGGAGGTGTCCTCTAATGGGCCACGGCCACAGAGCGGAGGAAAGACAGGAAGCACAGCCGTGCTCAGGTGATCAGATAATGTGATGACGGAGTTCTTCCACTTCCTGCCACCTTACGCACTCAAATATTCATCATAAGTGACAAGGTGAGTGAAAATATCCATCACATTCTCAAGACAGCCCGAGATATTAAGTGAGCCAGTGTAACAGCATTACAGAACCACGAATAACAAAGTTAGTCCTCTCTCTCTCTCTATCTCTCCCTCCCTCTCTCTCTGTCTACGTCTGTCCCTGCACACGCCTGTGCACGTGTGTCTGACAGCATCAGATGGCGGGAGAGCGTCGCACGCTTTCCTGTTCCTGCGCCACCCCTCCAACCCCAGAGCTGCACACTCAAGGCACTTTCCAGAATCAAACAATTTCACGCAGCTACTGGAGGAGGAAATGAACTGAGCCCAGAGCAATAATAAAATTATACAAATGTTATTACAGACTCGCCTGCTACTGTCCTACTTTAATTCAAATTTGGACACTCCAGGCGCCGCTGGTGGCAGAGACCTTCCTGAATAAATCAACATTAGCTTACGTCTAAATTATTAAGGAAGTGGGAGACTTTCTTGTTTATAGTATGAATTATTAAACAAGTGTTTAACGCTGTTTTTCCCTCACGAATCCCCAAATATTATTTGCTAATGATCTTTAAGGTGTGTGTTTTATCTTTCGCCCCTTCTGTCGCGTGCTCGGAATTGAGATTTGAATTTGCAAAACCTGCCTGTTCTCCCCCAGATAAGGGCCAGATCCACTCAGAGATGGAGTTTGCTGGCATCTTTATGATGTGCAAATGAGAACTCCATTTCTACCATTAGCTCCTTGGCGGCCATTGTTGCCTGTGTACATATACATTCGTGAATTATGGAGGCGCTCCATGCAGTGGCTCTTGCAGCTAAATGAACAAACACGTAGATGAAAAGTGTTTTGTGGCAAACCTTGTTTTTACCGGTGTATGCAGCAGCAAGTGTAATAACTAAAACATAAAGTGTTTTTCTGCCAAAGGTATTGATTTCGGCATCTGCTCGTTCATCCAAGAGTGCAAATTTATCAGAGCCATTTCCTGTAATACTCCCCCTACACACACACACACACACACACACACACACACACACACACACACACACACACACACACACACACACTGGCCCTGGTTGGCCTGAAATTCAACCCAAGCTGTTCTCCCCACCTTCCCTCCGCCTTTTAATCTTGCGATGGTCCATTGTTGATAAATCCAAACCCAGGGAGTCCATTTCCCATCATCCCTCCCGAGAGGGGAAAAAACGCACAAAACATCAGATTTATGTACTCATTTATTTTGGCTATAAAGATGATTAAGGGGAGCTGAGAGGGTGCTGGCCTCCAGCCACTGAGCCTTTAAGGAGTGCAGGCAGCGCGCCTGCAGGTGAAAGATAATGCTGCAGGAATTCAGCACAAGGAGTCAAAGAAGAAAAACATTTTTTATCATCAAAAATCTCAGCATCAGTAGGTTTTCAAGTGGAAGGACTGCAGACAATATTTCATTGTGTATAAACGAAGGTATGAGGAATATTGCAAACTTTTGAAGCAAAGATTTGAACCCAAAAATCCCAATAAAACCAGCACAGTTTGAGATACAGGTCTTAGCTCTGCACCCAATTTATGGCTCTGACCGAGTTAAAACCAGACTTTCAAGACAGAACTGTCCTGCCTCCAAACATCACTGCAGTCCTTCCATCCAAGGCTCTTGGCTGCCCTCCCCTGGAGAAATACCGATGGGACCTGGTTAACCAATGGAGCAATTCGCATTGTGGCCACTAGATGGAAGTGTTAGCACACAAACAAAGAGTAGCAGACGTGGGAGTTTTAAAAAAACACTGTTGGCCCTGCAAACATAGCTGCAGATCAGGAGGTTGTGATCATTTCCTCCACACTGCAAGCCGAGATGGACCTTTTCTCTGTTTTTCAGTGCAGCAGACAAATATACACAAAAGCTCATGCCGCTTTCTCGAGCAGTGTCCTTTCGTTTGCTGATGGGATGAGATTACGTAAAGCCACTCACTGGTGTTGGTAGATTAAAGGTAGATGAGGCCATCCATTATTGATCTATAGTTTTTAACTCCCCAGGGTGACAGAAACAAGTGCATGTTGTGAAAGGTCTTTTATTTTGATACAACTACCACAAAACATCAGGACTAAAAACATGAGGACCGAAATTATGATTAAAAAAAAGTTTCTTCTTTTGCTTAGCAGTTGTAGGTGAGCATCAAATTCAGCAAGAATAAGCCCCCCAAAAAGCTCTGCACCATCCTAAAATCAATAATCCCAAGATCAATAATGGAAAATTATTATATCCTCTTCCATTAAACAGACAAATAAAAAGAACCTGCAGGAGTAAAACTATAATCAGAATAACAGAATTGAAAAAGTCCGTGTTGTCTAACTGATGCACTGAAAATAGAGAGCAACAGGATACAACTGGGAAAAGTTTCTCCACACTTTCCCATATTAACGATCACTGGAAAATGTCCCCCATTATTAGACGGTCAATACATGGAACAAAAAAAATGAGCGGGTCAATGCAGTGACCTCTGTGTAATTGGTTGACCCTCCACATATTTCTGGTTGCCATTTAGCAGCGTTCAACGGCAACTCCAAAGAAACTGTTCTGGGAGGGCCCGGGGAGGAGCATGGAACAGAACTGAGTCCAGGTGATGAGATTTGCATTAGCTTTATGACAATGAGAGAAAGTCAGGCTCACCGTTGAGCCCGGCGGGCAGAAATTTCATTTCTGTCTGAGGTCTGGGAGGTGGACTGGATCAAGGTGGATACTCCAAAGTTTGGCTGTCCTTTCTACAGATTGGTCTCTACTTCCAGCGCGCGTGATAGTCATACAGAAGACAGCACCTCTCCCGTGGTGTCCTGGAAAGACTCCTTTTTCTCAGCTTTCTCCAGTTCGGAGATGGTGTGGATGGAGCCTGGTTTGATGGCGACGTCGTCCGCCACCACCTCTTGGTATCTTCCTGCCGAGTCCTTGTGAAAGACCAGCTTTAGCCTCTTCCTCACCTCAGGGTCGGGGCAGTACAGGTACTCATACAGACCGGCAGCCAGGACGGCCCCCAGGATGGGTCCCACCCAGTACACCTGCCAGGAACAGCAATAAAACCACCATAAGTGGGCAGCAGCGGACAGGACATATGTTTAATTATCAGCAATACGGCTCATCTGTCCTGTCCTTCAGGATATAGAGAGCTTCATCAGCGTTGCCGCCTGCAGCATCCAGCATTTGTGGCCAAGATATTTTTGAATCGGACACCAGTGAGACAGTCGCAGTTTGCAGCGTTATTAGCACAGACAACACGACACCGTGCTGCGGTTTAACGTCTGTTCAGTCACACTTAATTAGGTTTCCATGTAGAAAATGTAGCATTTCCTTTACGGGCAGTTGTTTTTTGTGGAATTAGAGGATGTTACTCTGATTTCATCTTGCACTTTTCACCTTATCCTTTAGCTTTAACCCGGGTGCTAACTTATGGAAATGCAGAGGCTTTTTCAGGGAGCACACCTTCCATTCACAGCTGTCCCTGCACTTCTGGCAGCTGTGGTAAAAATGTGACCTTATCTTATTTCAGCATGCCATGCTGTGCTGGAGTGCACCCTCTTCTAGGCTTTTAATGTTGCAAGCCACAGCTAATCGTTTATGATGTATTGACAGGTTCACACAGTCTGGTTCTTTATATAATAGACCGTAAATACATTAACATATCCAAACTGGGCATTCAGCAAACTGCAGCAAGTATCTCTTACCCAGTGGTTAGTGAAGTTGAGTGTGATAAGGGCAGGCCCAAAAGATCGAGCAGGGTTCATGCTGGCTCCTGTATAGTTGATCTAAAAAGGTAACAAACAGCCTTATAAAAGAATGAAACGCATAATATCATCATCATCATCATCGCTGTTTTCCATACGATGCTAAATCTAATGCTTCAAACGTATAATAAATGTAATTCATAATGTATATATTTACACATATTTGCACTGGGAAAATAGATGCACGGAGAAGAGCTGTGTGAGAGATAACATCCATTTCCCTGAGCACCGGTTCACTCTGCAGGGTTCAGGGAAGCCCCAGAGATCAGTTGCTATGCGATGGCAGCCTCCAATAAATGTGCATGTAGGTGTGAATCAGTGAGAAGTGCACGGCGCGACACAGTGAAGAACAGATGCTTTTATGGCCTAGCTGCCTCTTAAGGAGCGAGAGAGCTCCAGCTTTGACTCATGAGGCCAGGAGAGGGTTCTTGTTCCGGGCTCCTTGAAAATGTGTAGTGGATGTAAACAAAGATTGACAACGAATGTTGAAATATCACTTTTGGGGTCGCTGGCAAAAGAGATGTCGGATATTTTGAGGTTCAAGAGGAGCTATCACACCATAAGAAGGGTTTCTGGGGTGAGAGGCCAAAGGTAATCGTTCACCTCTGCTCCTGTTCTTAGGCTAACATGCTCGTTGTCTCTTCTCTGACTCCCCGGGAGACACTTACTGCAAAAAAGTGTCCGATAGCAACCGCAAATCCGATGGCAAGGCTAGCAGAGCCTCCGAGGTCTGTGCGTCTGGCATCACAGGTGGCGAAGATGGTGAAGACCAGCTCGAATGTGATGAGGAGCTCCACCAGAAGGCCGTGTCCAACCGAGATCTGAGCGTTCACCTGCGGAAGAGACTCTCCAGGTTGGCTTCCACCAACTGACCTGCAGTGTGTAAAGGAATGGAAAAACCATGGATTCGTACCTCTGTGACGCCAAGCGAGCCTCTAGCGGCTGCAGGCGTGACGAGGTACAAGATCCCAGCACCGGTTATGGCTCCCAAGCACTGAGCCAGCACGTAGAAGACCGCCTTCGCCAGGCTCAGCTTTCTGGTCACCACCATGGCCGCGGTGACGGCCGGGTTGATGTGTCCGCCGCTGATGTGGCCGAAACACTGCACCATGGTGGCGATGCTTAGGCCGAAGCACAGGGAGATGAGGACCAGGTCGGCCGGGGGCGCCTTCTCCTCCCCCGCCTTCCAGCTGATGGTGGAGCCCAGACTGAGGAGGACGAAGATGAAGGTGGCCAGGTACTCTCCAGACACGGCCCTCCAGAAGTCCTTGGTCCAGATGCCTTTGAAAGCCACCATGATGCTGTGACAGTTACAACAACGCAGGAACCTCCTGGCAAGAAGAGGCAACAACATTCCTCTCAGGGGCAACATTAATGACCCTTTCAGGGCTTCAGGCTGTGCAAAACATTCTTTGCGAAATAGAAGCAAACGATCACGCTTCAGCGCACACTTGTCCGGATTGGTTAAAATATCCGTTACTGCCCAGTTAAGAGACTCCGGATGCTCTGATCATGCAGTCACTTCTCTCTCTGGATGAAACTCACCAGCAACGAGAACACGCTCTCCCTCTCTGAGCCCCTGACGAGTCTGATGTGTTCTCACTCATGAGTCCCTGCGACTTATTCACCCAGCGGAGACAGCGCTCCCTGCATGACAGCCTAAAAGTTGGTAAGGTTGCGCGGGCTACTTACGAGAGAGCTGCGGGCGGCGGGCGTGCACGGGTGGAGCGGAGGGCAGGTCTGTCAGAGGGACGCCAGCCACACATTGTGGAGCTGGATCGCGTACAGCAGCTTTATTAAGTCACTAACTGGGCATCACCTCACGGGAGTTAAGCTGCCTGCTGCAGGGGGAGGAGGGGGAGGAGCCATGAGAGTTGCCTGCAGTGCAAACAGGGGCAGGCGACAACACAGCAACCCAAGCAACCTCAGCATCCCAGTCGGAGCAAAGAGACGCTCAACAGAGGGCAAATAATAGATGGATTTCAATATGAGAGGACGGGAAACAGGCCAGCAAAGACCCATAAAGTCTAGCTGCAGAGCTGCATGTGGGGGAGTTGGGGAACTTTGATTTACGGGGCCGTTGGGCCCTGGGGGCAGACACAGAGTCTCGTTAGCTGATCCAGAAACCGGAATTATTGGGAAAAGCCCTGCATCTAATACAGTTTTAAAAGCAGAAACAATCCATGACAGCAGAGCCAGGGTCTTTGTTTTCATCACATACATTTAAAGCATCGCTGCTGATTATTTTCAGAGATGAGGTAATGGTAAAAAATATTACATTTCTGTCATATTGTGCCATCTTTCTAATCCACTTCCTGTCCCCACTGATGTGCGCAGTGTTCAGCCATGTGAAACCAGTTAAAGAACGAGGGGAGGAAGACGAGGAGGACCGTGTTGATCCAGCGTTATAACAAACAAAGAAGAACATCAGCACACTGAGAGCAACTTTACATTTGAAATAATGTAATCTCTTACAGCAATTTTCAGGGATGGCTTCCTTTCTTTTAAACATCACTTTAGTCATAAAAGGAAACTGGATGAAAGAAAAGAGCCTTCATCTGCTTGTGCACTTTCACCTTTTCTCCAATCAGCAGACCAGTGGAAGCCGCAAGATCGGTTTGTTTTTGCCTGAACACAATGTGAGTCTGAACAATCCCTGCTGATGTGACTGCAAACGCTTCAAAGCTGCTACAGCCAGAGCTGTTATCAGCTGGTGCTGCAGCCACAGTTCTAGCTGGACCTGCTGAGCTCCAACGTGCTCAGCGTCCACTGTCATCTGCGGTTTTCTTCAGATTCTTCTTATTCGTGTGCTTAGTTGTGTTACATCTAATATTAGGATGCACAATTTAACAATGCTGACGTCATTTTAAACTTGATTTTTTGTTTTGTTTTGTTGCACAAAACGTGGGCTTATTATGCTGCATTCACTGACCGTGTGAGCGACCTTGTTGCGAAGGAATAATTCCAGGCCTTTTATGTGCTTATCTATGTTATATGTTAGTTATTACATATTAGTCTGAAGGCTCTTTCACGCTCCTTTAGGCAAACACAATTGTCAGACCGGCCATTGAGCAACATGTGGAGAGGCAGGGGAGGGGAGATGTAAATCTGGAGATAATGAGGCACGCTGACCGCTATAGTGATGTCTCTTTCTATTTTTTTGTGGCCTTTCGTTGCAATAACACACCACCCAGCTCTGTACCTGAACCCTAACAATCACAGCTAAATGCAGAAGCCCAACTTGAACCTAAATCTGCTTCTATCCTGAAACTTAACACCAAGTTTTAAGCCTCATTTGGGTTGAGAGAACCAGTCAAGATGTTCCTACTTTCCAAAATTGTCCTCACTTCGCCATTAAAAGACAACATGTACATAAACACATAGTATGCCAGAGACAAAGTTAAATATATGCTATCACCACAAGTTAACCTTTGCTCTTGGCCTTTGCCCTTAAGTCCCAGGGTACTCTTTGCTCCGGGCTTGAACGTCTTGGGTTTCCTCATGTCGAGCTGCTTCCAGGATAACAAGCTTGCATGCTGCAAATCAACTCTTTGAGCAACATGCGCTCACACCACAGCGCTTTGTTTCCGCAGCGCTGCAACGTATTCAGGTTGATTATCATCATCCCTCCGTGCAGGTTCGCACCGTCGAGGCAGGACGAGCTTGCGTTCGCCGCGTGAGATCATCACGTACATACCCCGACAATTATACACGCAATGTGGTTTTTGTTTACAATGGTAAATATGACCAGTAGGCTTGTTTATTTTACAGCAACATTTGAATCCTGCACACTATATCAACTCTGAATTCTAATGAGCCACATGAAACAGAGGATCCTGCTCGTCTGCTTCCTCTAGGCAGTGAACACATCACAGCACTTCCTTTGCTAATTAAAAGCTTGCCTTCATTTTTCATATGTGCACGTGTTCAATTAAGAGTCAATTAATATCGGTGGATTCCGCCGCGTTAGACGAGGCCGCCCGTGGTCGTTATTAAGTCAAGAAAAACAATAGTTAGATTAGTTGAGATAATAGTGCTTGAACCAAGATCACCTTGTCTCTACAGCTGTACTGTTGTGCTGTTTTGGAATACAGGTTCCCTACGCTGCTACGCTCGGTTAGCCAGCCAGCTCTGCGCCGTGCCAAGTTTTCTACATGCCGCAATGAAGAGAATCCCAACGCTGTTATTTAGGCTTGACAGGGAGCCAAATCGGTGACCTCTTCCTGAAAAACAGGACGTGCAAAAAGGGGTTTGATTCTTATTGAAGCAAATGAAGCAAATCTGCCTGTGAAAGCGCGTTTAACCTCTGACACAGAAAAACAAGCATCTGACTGTACTCCGCAGCCATCATGCAGTCATGCGAGCTAGTATGTGTACAGGCAACCAACACGGGATGACAGGAGGGCTCGTCTGTCCTGTGTGCAGCCTCCGAATTTGCTGATCTGCAGGTCTGAATGTTCTGTCCAGGAGTGGCTTTAAGCAGATTTCCAGCGGTATCAGTGCACATCACAGACTTGGACTGTGTGCAGAAGTTAAAATATTCAGCTGTTTATTCTTTTTACTGCCACTCCAGATCATAAAGCACAACTCTGTGATGGAGCTTCTGCTTCATGCTGCCTGTTTGCCTTGTTGCTTCTGCGCTAGCCCCCCTGTTGGTCTGTTTTCGGCTGCGAGGGGACAAACTCACGCACCGTTTGATGCCGCACGTGCTGCGACGAGCGTGCAGAGGAGATTTGATTGCGTGCAGCAGCTTTCCAACTTAAAGCCAGGATCTTGAGCGTTGTCTGGCTGCATAAAATTCAATTAAATAAAACATACCGTTGCAGGACAACGTGTCTGAGTGGGATCAGGGACAATGATGATGAGTATCTGAGCTCAAGGGACCTTTCCAACTTTTTTTTTTTTAATCTGAAAGAACTAAACTAAACGTACGCAAAACATTTGCATTTCAGTAAACTAGTAATGTAAATTAAACCATCAGCCCAGCAGCTGAGGTTAAAACAGGCAGAATAAATCTCAATTCAAAAGTACTTTTTAGCTTTACATCCCTGCTGGTACATTAACGCTCTCAACCCTTAAACACCAAAATAACTCTCAAGACAGCAGCAGACCAAGGTTATGCCCGCAGGAGGAAGCTGTAGATCATTGAGCGCAATAAAATACTTTGGCCCAGAATTAGTTTCTGTTGATACCAAACTATAAAATCACAATAAACTCCTGATTGTGATCGACTTGGTTCGTTAAAAACGGGACGTTCAGAACAGCGAATACGCGCTATTGTGTGGGCTCTTTGCATCATTTTGTCTTCCAGGCCTCTGTTCCGGGATTACCAAAGGAGAACATTTTACTCGAGTACAATCTCTGAATTTCACGGCTGAGGGCAGAAGTGTGTTCTGCTGCATGTGATGAAATCACAGTTTAACTATTAAATATTAAACACGCTCGCTGTTTTCACATATCAATAAAACTTCTCTGCGAGCCGGTTGACTGAAATGTCATTAGTTCCGGTAGCTGGCCGTATGTGCAAACTCTACGGTTAAGCGAACACACACCCACCCACAACCCCCCCCCCCCCCACACACACACACACACACATCTATCTTTATGAGGACTTTCACAGGTTTAATGTGTTACCCAGCCCCTGACCATATCCCTTACCCTAACCCAATTCCGACTCCAACCTTAAAACCAAGTATCAACCCTCAAACAGGCCACTGAAGACGTAAGGACCAGCAAAAATGTCCTCACTTCCCAGAATTATCCTCATTTTGCGAGTAGAATGCAGATTTTGGTACTCAGTATGTAGCAAGTACAAGAACAAACACACAGTCTCTCTCTTTCTCTCCCTGCCTCCCTCAGAATCACCCAGAAGACCTTGAGATTACAGTGCTGTTGGACAAAAACAACTTGACAAGATCCCAATGTTTTCTGCTGTTGGGGAGAGGGCACATTCCATGTAAGCTTCATTGCTCCTATTCAATCATCTACAGAGAATACTGACATTTCTCATTTCTCTCCCGCTCCCTCTCTGCAAAAAAAACACTGCTGTAGACCCAAACAATAAAAGTGCAGTTTCTAATTACTTTTTATTGATTTTCTTCCTCTCAGCACCAAAACGCAGCCCTGCCCAATAAAAAGGCACATATTGGGGAAACGCTACAGCAAATACGGCAACTGATTGTCTAATTTGAACAATGATGACAAACAGTACAGTGTACAGCCGTGCGTCGGCAGCGAGCGCTGGGGCTTCACATTCTTCAACGCCATTTTTCAATATTTGCTGCACTCGCTACTCCTTGGAGTTGCGGAGAGTGTCGGCTGTAGTCGCCTCCGACAAAATGGGACATCCTTTCCGGACCACAATATGTCACCAGCAGAAGCTAATGGCTTTTACGTGTAAGGGCACATTAGCGACGGCAACCAGCTGTTGCTATAAAGCCCGGCTCCATCCCTCCGCTCGAGCTCCTCTGCCTCGTCTCTTGCTTCCATCCCCGTTTTGTTGCCGGGCTGTTTTCAGCGGCGCACTGCGGGCGGGCGTTATTGATTTTCATGCGTTAAAGTTCAGCAACTTGCTGCTGGAATTCAATTAAAGACACTGCAGATTGTGTAATTCCAGCAACAATGCAGCCGAGAAACACCATGTTACCTTAGCAACCACATAAGCATACCGCACTCGGAAAAAGAGCTAGGACTCCTCTTGCCTGCACTAAATTGTCTAAAATTGAACTATAGGGCTGATTCTTAAGGAGGTGAAATAGGTTTGGGTGATGGTCTTTATGGCGGTGCCAGAGAGTCTGTCTCTCTGGTCGTAATCGTCCAGCCCTTCACTGACTTCATAAATCTCGGTGCATGAGGAACCCGGTCGGACTTTATACACGTGTGAATATCTGCGGGCCTCTTCCGCCGTTATCAGGAGACTGTACAGGACAGATAATATTGTCCTCAATTGGACATCTAACAATTTTTTCTGAATTTTCTGATATGC
Organism: Arothron firmamentum; assembly: GCA_016586285.1. NCBI lineage: Eukaryota > Metazoa > Chordata > Actinopteri > Tetraodontiformes > Tetraodontidae > Arothron > Arothron firmamentum. The sequence goes on along the minus strand of BJFM01001188.1, from coordinate 43,106 downwards.
AGAACAAGAAACATAACAGTTTGTAAAACATCCCTGCTAGGTTTTAGCTGAGGTGCGTTTCTGGAACCGCAACCTATACGGTACAGCGTGCACTAGCATTATCAGCGCAAGGTGGATTTAAGTTTTGAAATGTTATTTGATGAAAGCATCTCAATGATATGACAAAAGGTTATATTGTAATTTTAGTGTCCAGTGGAGTAGGAACTGCCCCTTGTGATGGGCTACAGTATTGTTTATAAATTACGTGCACGCTTAAATTGAAGATAGGGTTTTTTTTGTTTTTTTTTTAAAGAAATGTATCATTCTTATTCTAGCTTCAGTGTCGCTAGATAGTGTCGGAATATTGACGTGTCCTTGAAGGACATGAAGTGCATCCTGTTCTGCTCATCCATTAGTGGTTAATGCCTTTTGTTGCTCCAGCCTTCCATCCACACGCGGACGACGTTCCGTGAAAACATTCTTAATGGCTGCTGCCTATTCTGTTGGAGAAGAGGAAAACAAACCTGCATCTGCGTCTGAGTCTGTTCCCACCTGCCAACTCATCAAAGATAATGAAATGAAAGCACGGCTTGACATTTTCTCCACTCTAGTTGTTTTTATTTCTCATGTTATTCCAGCATGGTGCAGAAGCTGTGGACCATCCTGCATGATGATGGATCATTGTTTTTTTAAAAATACTAAAAAAAAAAAAAAAAAAGATTTGGCTTGTGCTCTCTTGCTTCATTCTTGCTTCATCACTCTAGCTGCAGCACCACTGTCTGAGATGGGTTATGTTCAGGGTGCAGGACTTAAGACGTCATATGACAACACCTCGTGTTACGGACCCCTTTTTGAGGAAAATCTCGTCCCTGGCGTAAGTCATCACCTGCCTGGGATTACACCGCGCGTCGCACTCTTCCCTGGTTCTGTCTTATCCGTGTGGACTTCAAAGAGCTTCAGTGCTGAACCAAACTTTCCACTGCTGACACTGAGAATTACCGCTGAAAATGAATGCATACGAATGCTACAGCCACAAATGGAGTCTCCAGATGTCATTGCACCGAGCGCAGCCTCAAACACACACTAGTCATTTTCAACACGACAGCACTGGTGTGGACGGTGGCCTGAGGTCACACAGACAGGACTTGCGGGGTCATTTTTATACTCCCGGCCTGCTCGTAAAAGGCCAAGTGCCGTTTGGCCGACGTGCCTGGAAAAACCAGTCTGACAGGGTTTGAGCCTGCTCCATAAATGAGTTTGTAATGTATGACTGAGAGCATGGGTCATAAATATCTCACCTCCGCAGCAACTCAATGCTGCTGAGCAACTCTGAGGACATCTGACCCCGTTGGGCTCAGCAGAGATGGCGCAGAAGGAAAAACTCATGTTATTCACCACAGACCATGAAAATGTAACCAATTAAACCATAAAACTGTGTTTAAACAACGTGACCTGAACGAGGGTGCAGTTGTTAGCATGTTATAGCAGACAGCTAGTTTGATTCTGGACATCTGGACAGGTGTGTGTGTGTGTGTGTGTGTGTGTGTGTGTGTGTGTGTGTGTGTGTGTGTGTGTGTGTGTGTGTGTGTTGACTGGTATGGACTGGTCATCTGTCTAGAGTGGAATCCTGCCTCTGACCCAGTGAGCACTGGGAAATACTCCAGCGCCACCTGTGGCCTGACTGGGAAAAAGCTGAAATTAGCAAGAGACGACCGGACGGATGGATGGACACATGGATGGACACTTGGACGGCTGATTCATCATGGCGGGGATAGGAGTTCTCTGTGCTTACTCCTGCCTTTTACATGAGGTTGGAGTTGAAATCAAGTCTATATTCATTATGGGTTCACAGCTTGAAGGATTAATAATTAGGGCTCTGTGTGGATGCTTTTCTCCTTCAGTTATTTATAGCTCAGCTCACAAACACAATGCTGTTTTCCACTTATTACACTCTAAACGGGCCTGGATTTACTGAACACGGCCCTCGCCGACCCTATCAGCCACACTCAAAGCACCTGCTCGCGCTCTCCTCCAGCATCTCGCTCAAGGACGAAGGGGAAGAGGCAGAGTGTGACACAGAGTAATTTTTGTAAAGATGATTCACATCTACAACAACTGGGTGTTGACAGCGCGCAATGAGATGGCCTCGTCGCCATCGCTGCAGCTTTCTCCCTCTTCTTTGAGTGTGTTTTGCTTCGAGGAGCACCGCCGGTGTCGCTTGTTGACATTTCTCAACCAGCTGCAGAAGGTTCAGTTCAGTTCAGCTTTATCAACGTTTTGCTACACTCAAGACCGTTTTGGTGGTAGAGAGAAACCCGGAGCCTGAAGGAAACTTCTTAAACTCACGTCTAACAGGAAGAAACGTCAAGCAGGCCCAGGCTTTTGTGTGTGTGTGTGTGTCCTTCACCAGCCTGGTGAAGGAGGAAGAGAAGGTGAGATAAAGCAGAAAGGGGAGAAGTCCAGACATCTGACTGACTGACCGTTGAATGCCTTTTGGAGGACTTCAGAAGTATGAAACCGCGTTGTCTTAGTTGTTCCAACTAAGTGTTGTTGAGGGAAAATAAGACTGATTTTTTTGTTGGCTGTGTGGGTACGCTGGACACAGAAGAACACACTGAGCAGAGCTGAGGAAGCAGCTCCAACCAGCATCTGCACCACAGCAGCTCAGCCGTCTCTGGAATATCTGCCGACCTGCTGGTCAACACATTCCTGTGAGCTCGTGGTCTCGCTTCCTTATTTAGTGCTTTGTTGGTTTATGATTTGAGTCTCCTCTGGTGGTTCTTGTTTTGTGTTGTAAATGTGGTTTCCTGGGGTTGTGGCTGGATTAGTTTTTTTAGTTGCAGTTAGATTTTTTCCTGGAATTTGGGGTTTTAAGTCTGATTTGAGCTCCTGGTCAGTCAATGTTAAGTAAGGAAAGTCTTTTTAAAGTCTTTTTAAAGCACTTTACACTGTCAGTTTACTATAGACTTTCGTTTTAACCATCCCATCATCAGGTTTCTAGAGTTATGAGTTGATTGAAGGGGTTTTTCAGTGTGATAGACTTTAGCCCCCAAGTGGCAGAATCAGTGAATGCAGTTTAAAGGCCAAGTCTGATTATATTTACCTGAGGTCTGTGGGTAGTTAGCTTCCAAATGGAAATGTTTGTTGCTGGCATGTGACACCCATCATCCCACTAATCACAACTCTGACAGCAGAAAAATGTAATAGAAATGCAAAATGTTGTGATATCTGGCTGCTGTTGTCAGGAAGAGCTTAAGAAAGACGACGGCGCTGTGAAAACACTTGTGTTTGCGTCGTCCTGACACGTGTAGACAGGATGAAGACAGACTGTCTCATTACCAAGCCTTCGTGAAGACAAGCTGTCAGGTTAAAACCCACAGGATCCTCCTGCAGATGCTGCCAACTACCAGAGGCGAGTCTCAAAGCTAACCAAAGAGGATGTTTGCGAGCATTAGAAGGGAATCATTTAGGGGGGAACCATTCAAGCTGCATTTCTGATGGTTGAACCCCATCCACATGTCCATCCATCTGGCTCCGGTGTCTCACCAGTATGACAGACCGCCCAGCAACAGACAACAGCGGTGCTTTGGCCCTGGTGTCCACATGACGGCTCCAGCATCGAACAATGCAATCGATACGTTATTATTATGACTAATAGGGCGTGCCTGGGATAAATATCGACCCGGATGTCAAGATGCTCTTGTTAATGCGACGCTCAGCTAACGACTCGTACAGAAACCTGTGAACAAAGTGCAAATTAATGCGGCAGCGCCGGGAGAGGTCATCTTATTCAGAAGCATCAGTCAGGATCAAATAACCATGCGATCAATTCCTTTAACTCCAGCTCACAGGATGCACATGCCAATGTGGAGCACATCCCTGCCTTTTCTTTCCTTTGAAATAAAGTCAATCCACCCAGATGGAAAAGAAATAGTTTCTCTTTTTTCTTTTTTTTTTACCAACCAATGGCCCCGCGGGTGCAGGTCAAGAGACTTTCAAAACCGTATTTTCACCAGAAGTAGTGAGAGCTCGACCTCCTAAAATCCTAAATGTATTCCTCTGCTTTCACTTGGTGCTGAGGATGAAGTGTCACACCAGCTTTAAATAAGAGCCCAAACCCCGAAGATAGAAGGGGGAAAAAAGCCTGGATTCTCTGTAGGGGGCGCATCCTTTAGTCGGACTGGTGTGTGGAATAAAGGAAGGGCCCCTTCACAAAACATCAGCTTCTTTTTCGGAGATGAATCACAAACTCAGACGAGCGCTGTGACTCTGCAGTTCGCTGTTGACGCCGTGATGTGATTCCGAGGGAACGTGTTTTGACAGAACAAGGTCAATCACAGCTGGAAAAGAGAGTGTGTGAAAGAAGAATGTTGATTTAGCATGCATAGAGCAGCCAACAGCCCCAAGTACATATAACTGCAACCAGTGATTCATTATTCAGTCATATTATTAATGGAACATTATTCTTGTATCTCTGTTACATCAACACCTCACTTCTGCTTTCCTGTTAACGTCGCTCTTGACTTCATGTTCCAAAAATGGATCCTGGGGCCTGAGAATCACCGGGTCACTGCACCGATCACCTTGTTGACTGATTAGCAAACCCGCTGGGAGCGTTAAGAGAGACCCTGGAGATGGCGGAAACCTGCATTTGTCCATTTCGGTACGCAATTTACTCTTCACAGGGTGTTTGTTAGCGGGTCTGAGAGAGTGAAACCTAGGCTTCGCTGCCTGGAAAGATTAGATTACGTTTTTTTAGCCAGCAGGGCAAATCTGATTGAAGCTGCTGCTGATCTGCAGGACAGAAAGTTCAGATCCAGGATAGTCAGAATCTGACCGAAACGAATGTGCTGGAAGAGGAAAATGTCAGATTATAATTGGAACTATCATAAATACTGTATAGTGGAGATGGATCAATAGAAAAAAGTCAGATTTCCACATAAAAATTTTAGATGTTGCTGTGCAGTGAACATGTTTAAATAACCTTCCTGCCTTTTATGTTTTAAATATGAATACAGCACAATTTCTGTTGAGTCCATGGAGGGCAATGTTTCAATCCACTCCAAGAGGAAAAATAACCCAAATTAATATTTCTGATAAACTGGAAACAATTTTGAAATTATTTATGAACCAGCAAAACTGTGGCTATTTTAATCAAAAACGTGTTGCGTAATCACACTCTGTCAAAATAAAATGTGCAGTAGAGCAGTTTCACACCAGCAGGGAGCTTTACGTGAGATATTTTAATTAGTATATTCAAAAAAAAAAGGGGGGGGGGAGGGGGGGGGAATTGATGAATATACGTAATGCTGCGTGGCGCCTCCGGGTGGTGCTAGTGCGCTTTGAAAAACAGACGTCAACCACCCGCAGATCCCGCAAAAACCCGCAGCTTTCCACCGTGAGCGGCAGCCCTGGTGACTCTATAATATTAATGTGATGGTGGATGTATTTACACAACATGAGCTCCCCCATGGCCTTATAGAGCGATTTCTTCCATCGTTATTCCTGCATTATTGTGAAGATGTCTACATCAAGGGGGGAAAAAAAGAAAAAACAAAAAAACCCAAGTAATAATACATTAAAAAAAATGACAATCATAATATTACCTCAACAGTGCACATGAATTTTAATGAGTCACATCATAAAAAATGTATCATAAGGTACTTAAGATTCATGTGTTCATGTAACTTGCATATTTCTTCATCCAAAGTCTTTAAAAAATAAAAATAAAAATGAGGCTTTAGTCAAGATTCCAACATGTTACTGAGATTTTTTTTTTTTTAAATAGGTGACTCGATGCAGACACATGCAGATCAAACACACACGCAGCTTAAAGGACTGTGGGTATCAGGGAAACATCTGCCGGTGCTTGCCAAGAAGTGAGATTGCAAGGTCGATAGCAGAAGGTAAATACAAGACTAAAGCCAGAAGCTCGTTAGATTTGCTAAGACCCCTCAGTGTCCGCATTGGTCTTAGTAAATCTAACGAGCTTCTGGTTTTAGTCTTGTATTTACCTTCTGCTATCGACCTTGCAATCTCACTTCTTGGCAAGCACCGGCAGATGTTTCCCTGATACCCACAGTCCTTCAAGACTAAAACCAGAAGCTTGTTAGATTTACTAAGACCACTGCAGACACTGGGGGGAACAAGATGCTGTGATGTTCTCAGGACGGCAACCTGATGCTTTCCTCCAGCCTCCCGTTGGAGATGAATAAACCACCCTGTTCCTCTATTCTAAGCAATGCTAGTACATCGGTGCCTGTATGGTCACATACACGCGAACGCTGCCACACAACAGCATCACTGCCTGACAATCTCACCATTTACAGGACAGCCTGCACGCTTCCTCCTGCATTAATCACACCCCCCTCCTCTGGTGCAACAGCCAGCCTTCATAAGGATACCATATACGTCCCAGGATGTGGCGTCTATTTGATGCGGAGCTAAAACAAATGAATTCATTTCTTTCCTCACTTGGTTTGACTGCCAAGGATGAAGCGCAGAAAAGAAATCCTCCCTGCTGGGGCTCGTCTTGCAGCCCAGACCCCAGCAGGAAAGAAAGGTTCACAGTTCTTGCGTGTAGTTGGCTACTTCTTTCTCCCTGTGTGTGTGTGTGTGTGTGTGTGTGTGTGTGTGTGTGTGTGTGTG
>BJFM01001188.1:0-15729 GCA_016586285.1 Arothron firmamentum | reverse complement strand
GTGCAGTGGGAGGAGAAGAAGGAGGAGGAGGCGGTGAGGATGAAGGTAAAGGGAGGGCGAGACAAAAGAAACATGAAAGGAGGAAGAGAAAGAGCAGGAGCGGGACTGGCTCATCTCTCAGAATCATGTATGAGCAGTAAAATAAATGCCTTCATTAAAACTGTGGACGTGCACGTGCACGCATTATCAACACGCCTTTGCGGAGGCCAGCACCCGTTTGCTGCACAGCCGTAGCTGCATTCAAATTCCCTCCTCTAATCATGTCGTCCTTTGGCGGCGGCGGTTTAATCATAAAGCAGAATGTCGGCGCAGTAACGGGCGCCTTTCTGGGAGGGTCGTGCACCTGAGAGGGGACTCGTGGGAAACATGCGTGGCTGAGGACTGAAGGACGAGGGATGCACGGACGAGACATTTGACGGTGGCTTTGTGCTGTAATTACAAGGCTGGAGCGTTTAAAAGGCTATTGAAGCAGCCATTATCCCCAGATAAGCCCGCCGGGCTCTCACTCCACGCAGATATTTCCTCCATCCATAATTGCCAACACCTTCCTTTGGGTAAATTTCTCATTGTTTTTAAAGGTCATGTCCCAAACAGCAAACCGCCGCCAACGCAGAAAGGGCAGAAATGCGAGCGGCGCCGCGGCCGAGGTCATTTCGCAGCCAGTAATATTCATCTCTCCGCAGCATCAGTCATCTTCGGAGCCTGCGTGCGTCTGCTCCGTCGTCTCTCCCTCCATCTGGCCGCACAAACGACAAGGACTCGAATGATTGTGACCTAAATGATTGTGAGGTAAATGTTTTCAATGACTTTATGAGAAAGAAAATAAAATGAAAGAGAAGTTGCAGCTGGAGTAGGTCTTAAACAGCGCCTGATTTGGGCTGCAAACACCAAACATTTCAGCTTATTCATCCTGGTGCAATAACCTTCACAGACCTTCGCAAGCTTTTCTATCTTTCATATGCAGCTGATGGCAGCTTTCCCCCCCACTTTTTTACAGTAAATAAACCACAAGGTTTCCAAATATTCATATGGAAGAGCAGGAAAACAAAGAGCCAGCCGTCTTTCTGCCTGGACTCATTCATTTCTACTGTGAGGCGTTCAAATTCTTCTGCTTTTATCGCCGTTTTTCAATTACTCAAAGAAAAGAGATGGCTAAAAGAAAATTTTATTGACAGTGAAGTAAAAAAGAAATGTTAAAACATATTTCAGCCAAAGGAATATTAACTAATTAAAACACCATAATGGGGAATAAATTTACTGATAAAAAAGATAAGATTAGAGTTTTAAAAAGACCGGTCTTCCTGTCAGAGTAAGGCAAAGACCTGGACCAATAAACACTTAAGCTAAGGATAGATAGATAGATAGATAGATAGATAGATAGATAGATAGATAGATAGATAGATAGATAGATAGATAGAATCTGTATTCCAGGCTGACCCACTGGGTCAGAGGTCAGGGATGCTGGTGGGCTTGTGCTGCTTTGCCGGCAGTGTTTCAGGTAGAAATGCGTCGGCTTCAGGTTCATCTCAGGATCGTGTTTATGGACAAAATCAGGCAACATTGTGCACATAAACCCAGCTGAGAAGAAGCCCAGTGATTATGCTCGGAGGCTGCTGTTTATCGTAATCTGCTGAGTTTAGTGCGGGGGATGTTTTCTCTGGATTAACGCGTTACTTCTTACACCGGCGCCCTTTTGTTTTGCGGCTTTATTTTTAAGGCTTCGGCTAATTAGCTCGGATTGTTTCTGCGGTGCTCATGCACGCTTGTTTATCTCCTCCATCGTGCATCCATTTGGTAAATGCTTTGAGTAAGTACGGAGGGATTTCAGCTGCACCTTTACTTATTTGGTTCTTTTCCATGAGAGAGTGGGTGCAGCTCACAGAACATCGTCTGGAGCTCAGGGAAATTACTAGTTGTTCAGGACTTCTGCCTGATTGTTCAGATCTTCATCTGAAATAAAGGAACCCAAAGACGTGCTGGAGGCTCCTGAAAGATGGTTCTTCATTCTGATGAGACCAAAGCAAGAAACCCAGCAGAGTGGAAGCGCCTGACCCGCCATGCTTCAGCCCGAGGTGAACCATGGTGGTTGAAAGCTCACCCTGTGTGGGAGTTTCTCTGCAGCAGGTCCTGCAAGGCTTTAGAAAAAAAAAAAAAAGGTAAAAGCGAATGCAAAAGCCAGTTTCTCCGAAGAGCGGAAGCAACCAGAGCTTCTCTTAACTCTGACAGCTTCCCACAAGGCTTCTGGGCTGCTGCTGCTGCTGCTGGAAACTGATACATAGAAGCGAGCTGCAACTCCACAAAATTGGTTCTCGGAGAACTCCCCGATCTTGGAAGCAGGCTAGGCTAGATGAAGTTGAAGAAGTGCTCACTATTGTCTCCAAGTTCTGCTGCAGCAGGTTGGATCTCAGCACTTGTAATGGGGTTTCAGCTCCTTGTAAATGTTTATTCCACTGAAAAACCAAAATAAAACAAAACTCAGGAACAAAAAACACTGGTTGCATAATGAAATGGCCACAGGGTGATGGTGGACTTGTGGACGGTTTCTGCCCTGACTGTGTCAATGCTCGAACTACGAGTTCAAAAATGCAGCCTAACATGCCGTAAAATATTGCTTTATCCATAACTTCAAAAACGTTGCCCCTGGTTGCGCTCAGATCTGAGCTCTCGCAGAGCTTTTCGGCCCCCAGTGATTCACGCGGAATTATTTATATATTTCTGCTTGGAATTCCATTGCCATGGTGTGTAGTATCATGTTGCCAGGGCGATGTGCTTCCAGCTTGTGCACCAGATCCGGTGCTATGGGCGGGTATTAGGGGGCCATGCCCGCTAACGGAGTCAGCTGTGCCCAATCCAACCGAACGAAGGCACCGTGTTAGGCCCCACCCCAATACCCACACTTCCACCCTTGTGCACCTCAGTTACACATTCCCGCTGAGGAGTGTGAGTGTGTAGTGTGTCCCAATTCTCCAAGGTGGTATTTCGTCCCGCCCCTTTTGCACCCTTGATCCACACTTTGTCTAAGCCCGCATCGATGACAACTTCGCAGAAGGAAATTACCCACAAATAATCGCTGCATGAGAAGGTCTGACAAGGTGGAAAATGGCGGTGTGTGGCGACCGAGCTCCTGCGATTAAATAATGTGTTTTCAAGTTGTGATATGTTATCTTTTATTATGCTGTACACGTGGAAGTACTTATAAAGTTTGCTTGGTTACTCAGAAAGATGCATTAAATATCTAAACACCTGTGTTGACAAAATAATCAGACTACTGATTAGTGAATACTCTTCTAAAAAGTAGTTTAGTTACTTTAATGATAAATAATAATAAAAGTTACTCTTAATTACGTTCAGTAGCCAAAATAAAGTCACTAATTTTTCACTGAGATATTTAAATGTTAACACTGGCAAAATACTATTTTTAATCTACCATTAAATTGTGTAATGATGGCCTGAAACGGGGGCGAATCAACTGAATTTAAGGGCAGCATTTCCTCCGGGACATACCGTCCGACAAACCTCTTCCGTTCTTCCCTACTAATGGGTTTTGGATTTGCACCACAACCAAAGTCCAGGTGGTGTTTGGCTGGTACATGGGGGACCTCCTGCATATCGCTGGTGCTGCTTTCTGCTTGGCATTCTCCACAAGTTTTACTCTGCTGTGCTGCGAATCCAATTTTTTTTTTTAGGTATATAAAAGTTTGCTACCGCCAGCACAGAGTGTACAGAGAACTCTGATATTGTTATCTTTAGCTGAAACAAACTCAAGGTAGTGATAATATTTCCTGCTAGAAATCTCTTCCTTGTCTCCATTTATGTCCTGCCGGCTGCTAACAATGTGGCTTAGTGCATACTGCATACATGATGTCACTCTGAGAAACAAAAGAAAGAAATTTACATCTTTTTACGATGGAAACGGATTTATAAATAATAACGCAGAGTGATTCGGATAAGTAACTGTAATCTGATTGGAAAAAGTAATGCGTTAGATTACTCGTTATTGGAGAAAGTAGTCAGATTAGAGTAACGCGTTACCGGCATCACTGCTGAAGACACCTTTATTTAACTGATGACTGTACCAGTGTGGATTAACAAACCATGTGTTCTAACAATCTAATCAGTTTTTGCTTGTTGCACCTTTATGATCTTTTTCGGCAGCAAAATTACAAAAACACCGACGGGTACCTTCATTCATGGATGTTGCAGATATGACTTGATGACGTAACCCTCACTGTCCCAATTTCGGCAGTTTTTGCACACTAACATGCAAACTGCTTTTTTCTGCTCCTGGTGCTCCTCCTCTAGCATGAATGTTTGCTACACTACTGATAGAATCAGGAAATCGACATAGTCGTACACGTCAGCTGACATATGGCTGTGATGCCCATCTTCTCCAACTTACAACAATGTTTTATCTCCATGGCAATGTTAACTTTGATATAAAACTGTGAATCTATACTGGTATAAAAAGGAACTACAAAAAGAAAGTCTACGTGTGGTATTATTATACACAGCTGGGTATTAGCCTATAAATAGCATTACTGGCATTCTCAAGTCAATCGAAGGACATAGCCAAATAATTTATGTATTCATCAGACATAGCAGTTCCAAAGTAGTTAATCATGTTAACAACACAACAGATGTGCCTGGCTTGGTTATTGTCCACTTAGAAACTGCACATCCACAACAACACACAGTATAAAACCCAGTGGGCCCAGTAGTTTATAGTTCAGCTTTCATTGGATTAGATGTGCTTTGACCAAGAGTCAGTGAGTAATTATGCACTGAGATAAAAAGGTAATGCACAACAAAATGAGGTTAGCTACACACAGGAAGGTCACCAGCATTATCAGCATTGCTTAACTTCCAATCCTAAATAATCTAGACATTTTCATAACGTTAAAATCCAAAACACATATAACATTAGCAAGACAACCTGATTGCATAATATACTAGTCTTCACTATACCTTTCGAAATTTAACGTCATTCATCTGGAGATGCAGGAGGTCACTCAGTGGAGCAAATTCAGTGTAAAACACTGTGCCCTGCTCTCGGTAAATCTGCAAGAAGAGATGACGTCACGTGAATTCCCCTTATGCTACTCCATTTAAAATGACCAGCAGGGGTCACTGCCAAGTGTTAACGTTACCATCAATCATTCCCTAGAATCATCCATGTGATTTATTCTTTGCTCAAAACGAGCTGTATTTTATACCCAGGAGCAGGACTGATAAAACGTACCCTGGTCCTTGGTCTGTAACCAACTCAAAATATTTGACTAAATGTTCACAAACAATAAAATAATTTTCATGTTTTGTTGTTTTTTTTTGTGCCAAGTTTGGTGAATTGCATCTTGAAGCGTTGCTGTCCCGGTTTGAGGAGCTCTGGAGCAGGAGGCCTGCTGCGACCTCCGCTGGCGTTGAGGGTTCAGAGCTCCCAAAGACACAAGGAACCAAAAAAAAGGACGCACTTTTGTGAGATCAGGACAGCAAGATCAGACTACCTTTACGCTGAGTAATCTGTTCAGATGTCTCTCACTTATGTTGAAGCCGTGTCTAGAGCCAAGAACTGATTTATTTTTAATATCTTTATATGTGAGGCACATACGAAAATACAGCCCTATAATGTCCCACGGGTTATACGTATACTCCATCTTTGTGTCTATTTTGCTTCCGGTTACTGACCTTGAAGCACACTGCTTTAAAAATAAAAAGTAATTGTGAGATCTCGCAGAGAGTTTTTCACAATTACTTTTTGTGAAATTTGGTAGAGGTGCGTCACTTTTCCCCCCGCCCATTTTTTCCCCTCCCCAATGTCCCTTTGGGGGCTCCGTCATATAAGGAGGAACTGCCTCTTGATAGTGAAAGGAAATGCTATGACAATCCTCTAGGAGTGGCCACAGAGCCTCCGTTCAGCCTGAGGCCGATAAATGTAGGTTAAAAAAAGTGTGACCCCCTGGAAAAAATCCAATACCCCCTCTTACTTGTTTCTGCAGCCGGGTCTGCCGTGCACTTTGTTCATGAGGATCAAGGGATGACACTGAAATACAGTATTTATTGCCACTGATGAGACATTTTGGCCCTTGCCACATAAACCGCCTCTCAATGGTCACAGCCCTGAGCTTTCAGTGGAAGCGTGCACGTCCCCGTATAGGTCACGTCTCTGTTAGCTTAACCTGTTTGGCGGAATTCTGCAACATGCAGTTAGACTTCAGTAAAAGCTGAAAACTGAAGGAAGGGTTTTATGATTTCAGTATAATAAACTCTTTTTTTGCTGTTCCTGTGGTTTTTCTCGTGTTGAGAAGCAGAGGACTAAGCCATAAATAGCGTGGGCCCTTCACGCTCAGGCTGAATGAGAGCGTCTGAGGTTAATGAGCACAATTGACTGAAGGGTTTTGTTATTCAGGAGATGGCACACAAAATGAAAGTGTAACATGGGCGCGCTCGTCTGGAGCATCACGAAGAGCTGCGGCGGAGGCAGAAACTCATCCGAGGTTAATGTGTGATTGGAATTTTCCAAAAGATTCTGCAGAAACTGACGCTGCGGTTTAGGGTCAACACAATTCTGAGTGCTTTTCACGGATGTACAGCACTTCTGTGCTTCTTCCTTTACAGCTTCGCAGCCAGTTTGCAGTTAAAAGTCTATATCGGACAAATGCTTAAACGTGGGCAGAGTGCAGCGGTAGTGTTGGGGGGGTGGGGGTGAGCTGGCGGTTTTCATCTCTCAGACGTACTGAGACGGGGATCTTCTGAAATCTTTCCGACAGGCTGAAATTGTCCTCAAGATGAGTGGATCCAGGACCACGCATGGCCACCAGGGTGATGGTAGTTTGCTGTGTGTCGCTGAACCCGCCCACCACGGACCCTGATCCTCTGCCCCTGCGCTTCTCTCCATTTTCCTATGATCAATCTCTGAGTGCAGCACGTGACTGCTTTTTATTTTTTATCTTTTTGCAGGAGTGCCTTCACAGAGAAGTATACTTTTTTACTGGAGAGTCTATTCATTTTACAAGCCCACTCTGACCAACTGGAGTCTCTATAAATCAATTTAGTCTGCATCCTCGAGAGCTGACGGTGGTCTTTGCATAGGAAAGAACGCAAATAAATGTAAAAACAATGTATGCCAGAGCAGAGCGCTCTTGTATGTCTGCCAAAAAAAAAAAGAAAACAGCAAGATGAGTGCTAAATGTTAAATGTTATTGCTTTTGAGAAGAGAAAATGCAATTCCCTTTCAGCAGCTGGCCTCTGCTCTGCCTGCTCTTATTTCCTATAAAGGAAATAAGAGGCTGATTTGGGATTTGGGGAGCAGCGAGAGACTCGCCTGTCACTACCTGTGGACAAACTGTGTGGGGAGGATGGCGGACAAAGGAGGCGATTAGTTGGACCGAGTGCTCATAATACAGTCCCGCGGGACCAGTAAGTCAGGGAGCTGGATGTTGCATCCAGGTTCACTGAGCAATTAAGAGTGCCAGGAGAGTCAAAGTGGCTTAGTCTGATGCTCCGCCGCTCTGCGGAGAGCAGAGGGTCACTTTCAACCCCTATCAGTCCAAATGTGTGTCTTAATGCAGCCGTCTACACTGGCCAGAAGAGCCGAGCAGGGAGCCAAGGGGACGCAGCGGGGCCAGCGCGACACGGGAAGAACTGTAATTGTCTCTGACACGTCCACTGGCTTCCCTCCCAGATCACTTGATATATACATTTTTCTTCGTGCCCTTGTTATCCTCGGACCCTTAATGAATTATTTATTATGGGGAGAGTGAAGGAGGAGGAGAGCGTTTCCCCTCATAGTAAACATACCAATAAAAAGAGAGATGAGTGCAATAAAATGATACTGAAGGGATCACTTGCCCTTTAACCAAAATGGCTCTTAAAGTGGGCCGGGCACCATTTTTACTAAAAAAAAATAAAAAGCTCTTTAAATTAATGATTACTGAGGATACTTTGATGTAAAATACAACGGTTGAGGTGGCTACGCTAGCACACTTTATTTCATGTTAAATGTTACATTTCTGATCTCAGAAAACATGCAACCATGCTAACTATGCAACCATGCTAAGCAGCTGCTGCTGCTGCCATGGTGATAACAGAGATTTCCCAAAGCTGGTTACATCATTTGTGATTAGGGGATATACGCTACGGGGGTGCCAGCATATATGGTGGAATTCACGCGTGCACACGCCGACCTAGCAATCAAAGAAAAGCCATCATATCTCGCCCTGCTGGAAGGCAGCAGCAGTCTGGCCCTGGGACGACTCCGGCCATTTTTTTTTTTTTGAGGTTTGCTTTTTCCTCCGCTTTCAGTCCACAAGACAAGCAAGATTACAAGAAGCAAGGCGGCAGTGCCTGGAGGGGGAACATTTTCCAATTTACCAGCAGCACATTCATGAACACTCTCTCATCTAAAGGCCCTCAGAGAAATCTGCCCTGCACTTTACAGCTTCCACAATAATGTAAGAAATAAATGTCGCAAAATGAGGAATAAAGCTCTTTGTTACGTCTCATTGAGGAGGAAGCTTCATCGGAGGATATCAGGTTCGAAATTGAATGGCACTCAAGGCCTGCTCTCGCGGAGCACGTGCACTGTACGATGTACGAGGTGTTAATTTACAGGCTCCTTCTCAACGATTTTCAAGGCACCACTGTGAGGGGAAAAAATACTAAATCTGCTCCCTCTCACGCAGCCGCTCTGTCGGATGTTTGAGCTTGTGGAGCCTTTCAGAATCTTCTGGAAAAGGGGCAGCGATACGGCTGCGCAGAGTGCTGCTAATTAAAGTTGTACATAATAATAAAAAGAAGAGGGGGCCATTAATATTTGATCAAAGAGTGGCTAAATTGAAACATGTTTGCATCAATTAATCATCCCCCAGATGCCACTTATCAGCCTTTTCCATTGCAGCATCAGAGCAGTCCTGCAGAGGAGCTGTGCAGAGCCAGAACCATCACTCACTATGTCTCGCTTGCTCTTAGAGTCTGCACCAAGTCTGCGGCCCAGTGATTAAAACGCCGCCGCCGCCGAGCACTGGAGGCTTTGCTCGCAATCTGCTCTGAAAATTGGCTGCAGTCAGCGCCGCCAAAACCTGATTACCATGTTTTCTACGAGTTATTGATATTCTCTGAACTTCAACGGGGCGGCGGGGAGTTTCATAACCGTCTGCGGCTACACTTTCACTTATCAGGTTGTTCGGTTCAATCACTGTCAGGTTAGCTCACGAGGAGACGGACGCCCACCAGCACTTAGTGATCAATACAGAACAGACTTTAAAACAATGCGTGTGTGTGTGTGTTTACTGTTCCTGAGACGGTCTGCTTGCTAAAATCCATCATTTGGCAAAAGTATTGCCAAGAAGTAAGTTCTAACTCCTGACCCGTCATCCCAGCCCGGTCCGGTACCGTCCAGGCAGTGACGTGCGGCTGGTGAGGCACTGACGTCATCACAAACAGTTTTCCAAACACCCTACAGAATATCCTCTCCAATATTTGCTTGGCAGCAGTTAACAGCTTATGTTTAAAGTCTCATATCAGCGTTCTTTACACATACAAACTGCAGCACCAAAAAAATCACACTGAATTGAAAAAAAAAAAAGGTATTGTGTCCTTACATTTACTTATAAATAAAGTCCATCCGCTGCTTCTTCATGAGTTGGACTTTTGACAATCCAAACCCAACTGAAAACGCAGCTGTACTAGCGGAACGCCGCAGCAGCCAGCAGGAACGCGCGGCAGCCCCAAACACACAGGTTTGTAAATGGAAACATTGACTTTTTGAGGGGGAAAAAAAATTAAAAGAGTTTGAAAGAGAAAAGAATGTCTCCAAAGAAACAAACCAACAAGCGGGAGGCCCCGGTGGCTAGATGGACACGACGCTAAAAAAGGCGAAAGTGATTTATGTTGGCGACAGTTTCCAGAACAGCGACCTACACTTCCAGAGAGAAGATAGAGAAAAGGAACAAAAAAACGTGTTGTTTGTTCCATGTGAAGCCTTTGTTTGGCTGTCGCAGTCTGACTTCCACATCCACCAACTCTCCCTGTCGCCTAATGGCAGATGTATAATTGCAGGAAGGTCGTAACAAAGAGGGTTGTTTGTAATTGTGTGTTGCCTTCACAATGCTGCTATCCAAATGTGTTATTTAGTTCGGATTAATGACCGTGCGACGCAGCGCAGGAAGTGGAACATCAATAATTTTCTCCATAAATGATATTTTCATTACTGCGGTCGCCTTTAATGTGCTTCCTGAGTGGAGCGTCCCTCCCCAGGATAAGGTCGAGACGAACGCCACGAGCGGACGAGTCACCTCGGTCTAATCTGCCAGGAATCAGAGCCCTCGTCTTTAATGAATTCTTCAGGACCCTTGTGGATATTTATGTCTGTGTTCAAGGTTTTGGAATTCCAGCAGCATCCGTTCTAATAACGTAGAAAGGCTCCTCTCTGGGAGAAGAAGAGGGTTAAGGAGAGGGGCTCAGGCTGGAGCGTGGATGAACATCTGGTTAATCCAGGCAGGATTAGATCTGCTCAGACAGACGCTGGCGATCGAGGGCCCAGCCGAGGAAATGTTGCATCATCTGTATCTAAGCTGATCCCTCGTCTGGATCTTGGGCAGCAGCTCAGCTCTCTGGATATCTGGATATGCATCATGTGATAAACGGCCGCGTCAGCTGTGTACCCCCCCCGCCCCCCCCCAACCGCCCCCCTCAGGAACCTAACCTAATCAATGCTGCTTTCAATTCCGACCTTTTAAAGCGAAACTGTGAGTCGTGCCGACGGAGGTGTTCTAGCAAAGAGCCTCGGTGCCATTATGAATTAAACATGAAATTTAAAAGCACAAATAAGATATCCCTCGGGGGGGTGAGGGGTGGTGGGGGGGGGGGGGGTCTGTCAGGCCCCGTCCCGCGCTAATGAACGGCTCTTAAATGTTCACAACAACAGACAAAACACCGAAACAAATTCAGCACCAGCGGAGGGACCAACAGTTTATCAGGTGATTAAGGCTGAAGCCTGTCCTCGGCGCTGCGTCGCCGTGGAGACGCGACTGCAGAGCCTTTCGCTTCTTTCACACGTTGTCAGGCTAAGTGATCATTTAAAAAAATGTTCTAATAGTTGGGTGGGGGGGGCTTTTTAGATTCCCCCCAACCTTTGAGGGGCGGGGCTACGTGCTGGGGAACGCTGATTGGTGGAAGAGACTTGCGCCAGCAGTCTTTGCAGAACTTTGGGCTGCGGTGGGAATGCGAGCCACACACCTTACCAGGATTATTTTAACCCAGGCAAACATGGAACGCTGTAAACCTAAAAACCCCCAATTTCAATGTGAAACCGATTACGAAATAAAGGTGTGCTGCTACAAAAGAGCGCTAATTGCATTAAAAGAAAATATAATTACATGTGAAAGACATTATATGGATTTCTTGAGTTTTGATTTTCAGCCGAATCAGAGATGTTATTAGTTCAGGGAGCTTTCAGAGCTGTGTAATATTTAATCAGTCCTAATTTACATTCCTGCACCGTTAATTCCCCAGATTTCACAGGTGATTACAAGTTGCTGGAGCCAACGTTCGCCATTAATCTGAAGATTTCTGAAAAGACGTTTTGCTGTTTTTTTTGGTTTTTTTTACCCTTCTTGGAACAATAAACTCGTAATTCTATCCCCTTTTGCTTTTCTCCCTCCACTTTCGTATTCTGCAGCCGTCATTAAGCCACCATGTGGCCACAATAACTCTCTTTAATGGCTGCAGAGTACAACGGGTCACGGGGGGGGACGACTTTACTATGACTACATATCTGCCTATAGTTTTTTTTTTTACTGACACATGTGCGTGAACTCAGAACAGAGCGATTCAGAGATGGTCTTTCCTGACAATCATAAGTTCATTACCAGCAATTACACCTGTTAATGGTGGTAATGGTTATCCTCCTCCCCATCCTGCTTGTGCAGCTCTAATGAGATCCACGACATTCAGTCCCAATGGGACACCGACGCTAGCTTAGCAGCACGCCGCAATGTTAGTTTGGAAGTTTTAAGAATTGTCATTGAAAAAGAAACCTGCACTAGCCAACAAACCCAATTATCACTTCACCGTGTCTGCAGATGGAGCTTCAAATCAGAGGAAATCATAAGAGAAAAGGTCCCTGCCAGACTCGTACCCTCTCCAAACAACAGTTTTAGCATTTGATTTGATCAAACCCTCGAAGGTCAGCCTGCAGAAGAAGCCCCGTCTTCAGCGAGCGCGGCTGCTGAGATATTTGCCAGCAGGAAGAGGAAGGAAAGTGGAATACTGGAGAGACATCACAGGATTAAATACAGCACGTCAGAAGCTATAAATGCACTTTTCTCTATCTTAGAAGTGAAGCAGGAGAGGTTAAAGCCGAGCAAAAAGAAGATAAACACACCATCTGACAGGCCCTCGCTCTCCGCCTGCCTTCTGACGTCCACTCTCCAGCCAGGAGCCCAGTCGACTGCAGCTCGGCCCCTCTCAACGACGCACCCCCGGGGGCCTCGCAGCCCCAGGCCAGAGCTCTCCCGGCTTAAGAGGCAGCTGCGGTGCCGCCACATCCTTCAGCCGGCAGGGTGAGAGGCTGGTGGCACGGTCAGCGGCGGAGGGAGAGGAGGTGTCACCGAGGTTAGCAAAATGCAGCCTGGCCCTACTTTAACCCCCCCCCCCCTCCACCCCCCCCCTGCAGCCAACATTTATTTGCCTCCTTCCTAAGTGAGTATGGGGTTGCAGGCGTGACAACAAAGACTGCAGCTTTTCCTCCTCACACGCTGCACAAGGAACAGAAAAGCAATTACAGGCTGCAGTTCTACCATTTAGTCAGACTTTTATCATTTTTATGCAAATCTGCGTCTTTATGGCCCCCAGATTTATCGCGAGGAAGGCCACCTCCTTTACATAACTTGTGATTAGCCAAAAATTCCCATCGCTGGCAGCAAAACAGAGCAAAAAGAGAGATGCAGGAATCACGGCCTCCCCGTGTGAGTTATGACACCCTGGCAGCACACGGCCGCTGATTTCAAATATTTATGCACACCACGGCGTTCGAATCTATATATTTACCGTCAGGGTGTCCATATGCTGGGATGGGATAGAGCCCTACTGGGACCCTAAACGGGATAAGTTGCTATATGATATTGATGGATGAGTGGTTGCCGTGGAGCTTCCCCGAGGAGAAGATATATATGTTGTAGGAATGACAGGCAATCTGTTCTTACCAGTGCGGAGGGGGCAGGTGAAATCAGGGAGTGGAGGTGGGGGTGGGGGGGTGTTCTCAGGTTTGACATGTGAAAAACAGTCTCAGAGAACATCTCAGAGATGTTCCAGCCACACCTCACTCATCTTCCTGTTTGAAGCGCCGTCAGTCTGCTGTGTGTACGCGCAGCAGGAGGCGCTGCAGCCTGCAAACACTGCTGTGGGTTTGGAAGCGTAACCACTGTCACCCACTGGTGTTTCTCACACCGGGATATAGTTTGGTTAAAGCGGACCAAACAGACAGGCTGGATCCACAAGGTTCTGGCCGTTTGGCCGAGGTTGAGGCGCGTGACTCCGCCTCCAGCTCCCCCGCGACTCCGTTGCTGATGGAAGAGGTGAAACCAGGCGAGTGTGAAACAGGTCCGAACGCGCTGATATGCAGAAGCGCAGACCTGATTTGGTGGGGATGTGTGCGATAAGAAGACTTGAGGAAAACAAACAAAGAAGAAAAATCGAGGACAAAAAGCTGATTTTCATCAGAGCCAAACTTCAGGAGACAAAGCTCAGATGGGAGCAGGCTGAAGCAGCGGCAGACATGCAGCCTCAGCCTCCCATAATTAGGGCCAAGACAGTAATTTAGCCAAAGCAGGGGAACAGCGTGGCGAAGTATGCTCGACTGCGTGAAACCCTGGCTCTTTGGCACCCCTGCGTGGACCCATCTGCTAGCTGGTCCAACCAAAAAGAACACACACACACACAAAATGCACAACAGACAAAGAAGCCGGAGCCTGCGATTCATTGCATCAGGGAGAAGTAACGCAATCATTTCCACAACAACGCCACCCTGATGTGAGGCCAGATCTATCATAGCGGGAAATCTGTGGCCTACAGTGTTACAGCCAATCTAGCTAACAAGCAGGCAGCACCTGAAGGCTGGTATCGCCGTGCACGCCGTCTGCGTCTTCATGGACACGTCTCAGGGATGCGTGGCACCATTCACCTTGCTTCGCTAACAGGCTCCTAGACTTCTTTATAATAAAGCTTCCACCAATTTGAGGGAAAAGGAGAGCCATTTGCCATTGTTAGAGAGATTTTAATTTCCCACGAGGAACAGCTATGCTAGTCTTCAATTATTCAACCTCAGATGGAGGCCTGTGGTTTTGCGTATGACTCTGTCGTTCAAATGCCCGGCTCATTACAGGACACCTGCCCTCGTGTGGCGGACGTGCAGGTAGCGAGACGTCCAAACCGCGTGCACACCGCGGAGTCAGATGCTCTGATCAGCGCCGTTGGGTAGCGGGTGGCTGACAGAGACAGTGACGTCAGCGTGACTGAGGGAGCCGAGCATCCTCATTAAATTGGGTGTCTCAGGCTGCGCGGCAAGGACGGACCCTTTGATTTGGTACCAGAGTCGGGGACAAAGGCAGCCCGAAAAAGGCTCCCTCACGGCTGTGATTAATACTGGAGGAGCTGAGACTTCCCCGCGCCTTTTTGATCACATCTTTTTCTGTCACGGCGGCCTGAAATATAAATAAATCAATAAAAACGCAGGATGGTAATAGGAAAAGCAAACGCCGCCAGCGCACTCATGCAACAAAGGAGACGAAAGGAGGAGAGCGAACCGCGCTGCAGGCGGCGCTCAGGTCCGTAAACGCTACAGAGACGTCAGTTACAGTCGATGCAAGAGCCGTCCGACTATTTTTACCCAAGCACAGATGAATCAGACAGAATTTTTAAACAGTTTAGTCCACTCTGTGCATCAAGGCGGCGAAGGAATGTCTCCATGAAAAGTAAGAAGATGGAGTTTAGTCGAGGGTCCCAGCAAGAAAAGAAGATTGTGTGATTGAAACTAAACCCTACCTGTGTGTGCGACCTGTAAACTGTTGGCCTGACTCCCTGAAAGCACCCGTGACACACAACACAATGCCCACCTGGTTCTTCGCTCTTCTTCTTCGCCCCTGTGACGGCTGGTGGAAGCGTGCACGTCCTCCTCGGCTCCACCGCGGCGCTCTGACGGCTCGATAATGCAGGAAAAGGAGCAGGACTCAGCTCAGCATCTGCCTCCGGTCGGACCAGCTCTCAGGTCTGAAAAGCAGATAACAACAGGGAAAATTACAGAGTGTGTTAACCCTGGAGGAGTAATGCCACCAGAGTTTAAAAATACAATACTAAAGTGTATCATTATTTCTCTGGGTTGATATTTGCAGGCCTTGTTTGGAAATGTGACCCCTCATGGTGGGAAATGGCAGATTTTAACCACTGCTCCACACCAAATGTGGATTTGTTATTGTTTTTTATTTTGTTATTCAGATGCTTTTGCAGACTTCATTTTCACAACAGGAGCAGATATTTTGATAGCCACGAGCTGTAATGAGCCACATTAGTAACCTATCCTGCACCAGGGTCACGTTTAGAGGAACTAGACTTCGTTGGTTCATTAACGGGCAAACACGGTTGGAGAGATCTGCTTTTCTTTTTCCGTCTTCATGTTGTCACGGAGCGGGATAGAGGACCCAAATGCAGAGCACACTCTTTGAATGCCAAAATGAGGGT
>BJFM01001185.1:0-41113 GCA_016586285.1 Arothron firmamentum | reverse complement strand
GAGAGAGAGAGAGAGAGAGAGAGAGGGAGTAGAGAAAGAGACAGCCACTGTTGGCAGGTCGGATTCATGCCACCTTCATATTTTACGACTAGAATCCTGTGCTGTGATGAAATGTGATGATTTGGTGCTGTAAATAAAATTGACTTGATCAAAAAGACAGGTTAAAAGAAAAGTGACAGAAACCAATGAAAGGTTGAAAACGGAGCCCTGCAGAGACACACCTGCGCGCATCTTCATCAGCGGCGTGTTTAAGGAGAGGCCGCCTGCTCACGGCGGCGGATCGTCCGAGAACCGTGGTGACTTTGACTGCTGACTCAAGGTTCCTGCGCTTCCAGAGGATTTATTCCTGATGTGTGTTTGCATTTTCTTCCTTCTTGCTGAGATCCCTCAGGAGTGGATTTCAGTTTGAGAGCATCATCAGAGGAGCCTGCCTGCTGTGCACGTCTGGAGTTTGTGGATTTTTCCTCCTGGAGCGTTTTTTGTTCATCCTGTTGGTTTTGCCTGTGTGAGTCTTTTGATGAATCTCTTCCGGATTGATCACCTGCCTCGTGTCCAGAATTGGATTATTAACAACCAGGCTCATATGTGTCCTCCTGATAAGGGATGGACGGATGAGTGAAGGAGAAGGAGGAGGGGAGGACAGATAGAGGAGAGAACAGATGCGGTGAAACTGCGAACGGTTGGTATTACCCTCTCAAACTTGAATTCTCTTTAAAAGCGTGTTTGATTACTGCCCTTCCTGTTTCAGGCCGGGAAGCTGTTGCAGACCGCTGGGAGGTCTGATGAAGATTGCTGCTGCAAACTTTGCTTCTGGACCAGCGGTGGCCATCAGCTGCCATTTTTAACGTACATTATGAGGTTTGATGTTAACATTTTCATGTTACTGTCAACAGAAAGGACATTGGGTGTGTTGATTTCCGAGTGTGTGAAAGTACTTTTTAAATGTTTGAGCACGATTTAACACTCGCACCATCATAATGTTGCCAAGACTGTACGACTGAACACGACTTTTTTCTTTATTGGGATTAGCTTCCTTTACAACATGGCTAATCTTCCTGGTGTCCTCCAACCTTATTGAGAACTGAATCAGACGAACATCAATCCTGAAGGTTCTACAAGCTTTAATAATCTGTCGGACGTCGACCCTACAGATGTCCAGTCCAGCCAACCAGCAAGCAGGAAGCAGCTGGGACTCTTGGTGAGGACTTCCTGTGAGACTGCAGCTCGTCTGCAGGGGCGTCACTTCCTCCCAGGATGAGGCTGGCTGAAACAGCTGATTGTAGGCTGGCGTCGCTGCTGCCAGCTGTAGAATATCGCCGCCAAGTCTGAAAGAAACCAGCACAACAAGAACCAAGGCTTCATCTGACGGGTGTGCACCGGAGAAGGCCCAGCTGAAGCCTCCGAGCTGTGATGATGACGGCGATGATGATGATGATGATGATGATGATGATGGAAAAGCAAAGCTTCGGCCACACATACCTGCAGGAAGTCAGCGCTGGACCTGACAAACTGTCTGAAGCAGAGAGAAAAGTTCTCCTGGTTGGGGAGAATCTCTGCCAGCTGCACAGAGAACCAGAAGAGAAAAGAGGAAGGTCAGCCTGTCCACTTCCTGTCGGTTGGGCTTCTACTGAAAACTCCAATAATGAAGAGGCTTGAAAGAATCGAATCAGAAAGATGTTAAAGATGTTCAAACTGTTTTAATGAAATGACTGCAGCAGTTGTCTCACTGGAATTAAGAGTAAGTTAGGAATTATTCCTCCTAAATGATTTTTACAAACAACGGGGTCAGTGATTGGAGTAATCGAGGACTTAATGATTGGAGTACTCCAGTACTTAGTGATTGAGTACTCGAGTACTCTGGTGACATCGGCTAACAGCGAAAGTCCTCTGGTCTCGTGCAGGCAGGGGTCGTTGCTCTGTTTCTGGGCTCAGGTCTCACCTCTGACATCTCAATCCGTCCATCTTTGTTCTTGTCAAACTTCTGCACAAAGTCCTTCACCTTCTCTTTCAACACAGGATTTGAGGGGTCCTGAAAAAGAAGCCAGGATGCTGGTGAAGCCTGAGTGATCAGCATGTGTGAGTGCATTTCTGCTCCCTAAACTCACCACATCTGCTCCTCTCCAAGACATCTCCAGCTCCTTGAAGAAGCTCTCCAGTTCTTTCTCTTCAATGTAGCCGTTACCTGGAAGACAAAAACAGACATGAAGTCGGGTCTGCTGGTGCATCAGTTCCAGTTGGGCTAATAGGACCAGTTCAGAAACATCACTGACCAGCTCTTCCTCAGCATCAGACATGCAGAGAGACCTCCAAGAGGACTACAATCCCCACAGCAGACCTGAAGGACAGCCTTGTCCACCAGGCTGCCCCGATGCTGAACTCTCTCCAAACACCAGGTCCATGCATTTGTGACTTCTCAGCTACCCTGCTGTAGCTCACTGGTATCAGGATAATTCTTTCAATCAATCCTGCAGAGCTCTGACAGAAAGCTTCTCCACAGAATACCTAAAACCCTCCTCCTGTCCTACGAGGTCCTCAGAGGTCCAGCTCCTTCATCTGAAGAAGTTGACAGCACCAGATCATCCCAGCAGACCGCTGGTTTACTGCTGGTTCCAGAAGCTTCATCAGGCCCCCTGCTGTGGAACCAGCTCCTGTCCAGGTACAGGAGGATGGCTCCCCTCCAGTTTTTTAAGGAAGCAAATATTCAGTGAGCACAGTCACAAGATGCCCCCCAGACCTGCAGAGGGCAGCCATGCAAGGATGGTGGGGTGTTTCTGTGAGCTCACGCGAATCAAAGGAGCAGTTCAAAGACAAATCAAAACCAAGATCAAAGAAGCACTTGTTGCTCAATATTCAAAGGGCGGGGAGCTATAGTTATCAGGCAGCTACTAGAGCTAACTAGTTTATACCTACCCACCTAAAAACACAACCTGTTTCTGCTCAGTCAGAAGAGCAACTGGTAGCAAACGACTTTAAAAACGAGTGAACTGCGATTGTGGTATCTATTTTCTATTGGTTGTATTGCCTAACTTCTATTGTTCTCATTACCAAATATGTATGCAAACTGAATACACAGAGCACTTGTACGTTGTTTATCTTCAAGGTTATCAACCTATTCCATTAGACTAACACAATTAAATCAGTGAATCAAGTTGTCCCTTGCATCCTTCAAAGGTTGGTTGATCAAGCAGGTTTTCAAGTTTGGGCAGAGTTGTGGCCACAAAAACACGCACAACTTGACATTACCCATCATGTTAGCCACGTTGGCAAAGATAAGGTTGCGTCTCTACGCTCCCCTCAGCTACAGCCTGGAGCACTGGCCTCGGAGCCAGCGGCTAATGTTTAGCAGCAGAGGACGCTGTAAAACGATAATGCATGCAGTCAGTAGGTGCTGACCTGTTCTCCCTGAGAGACAGCACATTTCTCTTACCGCTAGGCTAGCTAGCTTGGCGTGATCATTCGCCTGAAACTGATGTTTGCCAGAGACGTTGGTGAGTGACCGGGTGCTATAAAGCAGGCGTTAGCATCAGACCACAGGGCTGATCCCGATGCCAGCAGTCCCAACCTTCCCCAGAGGAGTGGGGGAAGTCCAGACATTCAGAGATGTCCTGAAGAAAGCCTGGGATCCTGACCAGTTGTTTCTCCCAGACCTTGAAGCTAAAGAGCAACCAGCTGAGGCTGGACATGTCAACGTCAGACACAGAGCCAGAGACCTGCCCCAGGTCCCACCTGGAGATTCTGTCTGGATCTCAGAAGGACTGTGGTCTCTGAGCACTAGCCAGCATGTTCCTGCCTGGCCAGGGCACCACAGGGAGTCCTCGGGAGGAACACACTACATTTGGTAGCCATGACAACACCTGAATATCAGAGTGAGACTCCTCCAGGACTGTAGCCAGGTAACAGGATGCACCTGGAAAGACTTGAACCAGGTTCAGTGGGAACGTCCTGAGTTCCAGATGTACTCAGACTCAGCGGAGGCTCAGCGTTATTGTGCTGAGTCAAACATGGCTGAGAATGAGCAAGAATAAGAAAATACATTCAGGAACTAGGAGAGTAAAGAATGTTCCATCTGTGCTGTCCAGGTTTAGCACATCTAAGGTGGAAATCACCGCCGGCAGAAATGAACCCTCCATTCACCTTTTATTCCTCCAATACACACACCAAAGGACAGCGCTCATGTTTCTTTGATCTACAAGTTCCTATTTTAAAAACTCCCAGAAATGGAAGCACCTCCAACAGGAAGAAATGGTTACTGCAATAAGGGCGAGGCTGCTGACCCGAGAGGAACTCCACAGGAACTCTGTATGGAGCTATCATAGTATGGGCGGGGGCAGGGGACATCGGCTGTTGCTATGACAACAAGCAGACTCCACCTGCCTCTGCTTGGATTTGATTTGCAAAGTGACTTTTTTTTTTCAAAGCCCAACATGTAAAAGTGAACATTTGAATGAGCAGCAGGCAGCAAGGATCCACCTGCTTCCATCTGATTGTCCGTCCAGATAAACAGCAAAGCTCACACTCACTGAATACGACTTGTTGCAGTTAAACAGTTAAGTGCAACAAAATTTTTGTATGTATATTGTATCTTATTATTCTTTTAGTAATGTTTGATTCCTTGCACTAAATCAACACAAATGAAATAAGTTTTACTCAAATATCATCTCAGAGGCTTCACAGTGGTGACCAACCTCTGACCGTTGACCCTGGACCTGAGTATGGAAGCCCTTCAACCCTTTTAAAGAAGATGAAGAAACATGGAGGAGCACAGCTCTGCCTGGGACAGACAGACAGGATCTAGAGCCCATCAGCAGGAGAGCAAACCTTCCCCCATCAGACCTGACGGACGGTCAGCAGGAGAGAAAACCTTCCCACCATCAGACCTGACGGACGGTCAGCAGGAGAGCAAACCTTCCCACCATCAGACCTGACGGACGGTCAGCAGGAGAGCAAACCTTCCCCCATCAGACCTGACGGATGGTCAGCAGGAGAGCAAACCTTCCTACCGTCAGAGTCGAAGTGGTTCCAGATGTGGAGGAACTGGGTGGCGCTGAGGGGGCTCATCTGCAGGCAGGCAGCCTGCTGTCCTTTGTTAGCCATGCTGCCTTTGTGTCCGCCGCAAGCTTCTGTGTGTGGCCACACCTACCTGCTGCTTTTAAATATGGGCCTGAGGGCGTGGCAGCTGTGGGTGTGACGGCATGATGCCAGAAACCTCTTCCTCTCAGGACAAGAGAGAGAAGCCAGAATCCTAAAGAGACCTCCTGCTGAAGAGCTTCAGGATCACTTCCTCCCCCTGGATGATCACCTACAGCAGGATGTCAAAGGTTCTTGTAATATGAAAGGCCAACAAAGGTGGGCTGATGGCAGGACACCCTCAGCACTGCCGAGGTACCCTTGAGCAAGGTACCTAATGCCCAAGCAGACAGGGTGAAAGGGTGAATGCTCATGTAATCCCATAACAGCTCTGGAAGACACCATCACTTTATTGGAACTGTTTTATTGTTTTTTTGCTTTATTATTAAGATTTCTCCTCAAGTTTCATTAAAAAAAAACAACCCAACCAGTGTCAAACCTTCGTACAATACATGCATAAAATGCACAGTAAACAAAAAAATGAATTTTACTTTGAAAAATCCCAACAAATCCATGAAAAACCCACTTGGCTGTGTGCAGCCAAACGTTTTTTTGTTTTTGTTTTGTTTTTTTAAGAAAAGGAATAAGTTTAAAAGTGAGCTGACTCTCCTGTCCTTGCTGCGTCCTGCTAGTGCAGAAAACGAAATCACGTTAAAAAGGATTATGTGTATAAAAAATAATGGTATGGTTTTGTACTTCTTTACCCTTGTCTAAAATGATTGCAAGATGACCCTCACAACACCCAGGACCTGTTAATTTCAGGGAGAACCCTTTGTCACGGTTGAAAACAATCGTTCTAAATAGGGGGCTTTTTATTTTGATAATTTCCCGGATGTTTTCTTTTCTCTGCGCTCCCGTGGTCTGTCAAGATAAATCATTGCAATTACTACTTCTTGGATGTGCATGATTGGACTTCAAAACAAAAACATTTATTTAAAAAAAAAATACCCGACTTCATTTTCACTCAATTTCACTAAATTCTCAGAATGAAAAAAAAAAATAAAATAAAAAAATAAAACGAAATGCATGGCCAATAAAGAAATGTAAATTATTACAAAATTAAAAAGTGAGCAGTTACAGTTCCCTTGCAAAGCTATAAATGCAGTCTTTTACAGTATTTGGTCACGCCATTGATCCGTACGTCTCTTCTAGAGATATTATAGAGGAAACTGTTCGGAATGGCATGTGTGTATACTGTGTGTATACATACGACTACACACAGTAGCCAGGTAGGTTGGCAGCAGCCAAAAAAATTCCCAGGATGCATTGAGGGACGTCATAACAACAGAAAATGCTAAGGTGATAGAAATGCACATCTCTAGAATTTCAGATATTTATTGAAAGGAAAAGTAGAAGATGGATGAATGATGGAACATCCCAGTGGCAGCTTGGAAACATCACTGTTGTATTTGCGCAGCAGACATGCTGTTGCTACCAGTAGACAGCAGAGCTAACGTTAGCAACAAGCTAGCGGCGAAGCCAGCCCACAGTGGAGCAGATGACTTCCGGGCTCAGAGCCGGAAGTCACATTTGTTGATTAATTTCACGATTGTGTCGAATGTTGCTTTTAGCAATAAATACATTAACATCGCGAATAATTTCCGAGCGCAGAGATAAAGACATGGATGGATTGATCAAATATGCTGTGTGCAGAGCAGAGGAAACAGCCAGTCAGTGTGTAGCTTGTTTTTGATGTGTTGGCCAATCAGAAATCTGTGCGCTCGGAGACGCCGAGTTTGTTGTCACGGCAACGTGAAGCAACAAAGAGAAGTTTGGTGATGCCGCGTTTCTTTCCAATGGGATATTTCCATTTTTTATGGCTACCAACAATACCTCCCGACGCCCACCGACACCTGCAGAAACCTGCCGACACCTGCGGACGCTCCCAGCCAGCTGCAGCATTGAGGTTTGAATTTCCAGGCTTTCCTGACGTGCATGAGCAGAATGAGTTGTGTATGTGTCGTTTGAGATCCTTCCTTCTGTTCTGCTTATAATGTTCTGATTAGAGTTCTGGTTATTATGGTCTGGATTGTGTTTGGTCCTCATGCACTGGGTTGCTCAGCCAGATCTGGAAGAAAACATAAAACACTGCTTTAACGCAAGTTTATTTTGTTTCTTTTTTTGTTGTTTAAATTCTATTCAAAAGCTTAGCAGCAGTGATGAAAAGCTCATCCACTCAAGTTGTGCCCAGTTTTTGTCACTTACCCTTGATGTCACAACTGAAGAGTCAAAATAGATTTCTGTTAAATGTTTAGTAATGAAAAACATTTAAGTCTGTCAGTCACAAACAACTGGTGAAAATCCAAAAATAGAAAAAAAAAAACAATTAAAAATAGAAAATTGGGAGAATTTGTATGTGATGGTGTTGAGCAGCAAAGTGTCCAAGTCAGGCATTTTTAAAGTTACCTTGTTAAATTGTAGTTAGCGGTTGAGTTAATTAGTAGACTGGCCCAAAACCAGCACAGAAACCAGTCAATAGAGTCTGTGCTTGTATTAGCCTGCCAAATATTCTGCCTGCTTCTAAAGCATCCCATCCTTTCAGACTAAACAAATGTTAACGTATAGTGTGTGTGTGTGTGTGTGTGTGTGTGTGTGTGTGTGTGTGTTGATTGTTATTGACTTCAGTTCTGATCATTAGCATAGCTAATGTAGCCAGTAAAACGAGTGGTTGCTACCAGACCTTCTCGCTCAGGATGAGCAGAAACCTGCTCAGGTGAGGAAGAGCAGCTGATGTGGTTCGGAGGCCACTCATGGATGGAAGGATGGTTGGATGGATGTGAGTCAGTGTTTCCTCTGGAGCTCTGTCTGCTCAAAAGGGCTGAAAGGGCCGCCCCCTGCACGGCAGCTGTCTCCTAAATGACAGCTAATGTAAGCATGTTAGCCACTGCCTTCAGACATCCCCTGACAGGTGAGCAGAGTGCAGCTGTGGTGGAAGACAACCATGTAGCCCTACCTGATCTGCGAAAACAACATCAACGGTTGAAATCCTTGTATTTTGTTGAAACACAAACAAAACTTGGAATAGAATAGTCATTTTTGTGGTTATACCATTGCAGTAGAATAACATTCAGAGCAAACAATTTGAGCTGAGTTTGAACTTAAACTTTGCAAAACGAAATAGACCAATTTTGATGTAGCCTACGAAACAACGATGCTGACGTCGGTGCTGCCCGTAGTTTACCTCGCAGCACTCCAGCGCACTTAAACGTGTCGTGATGATGTCGATGAAATGGCGGTGAGAAAGAAATGGTGGGAAAAGATCGCGGGAAAAGAAGAGCCCTGCACCTCAGCGGAGGTCAGACCCATGACCTCCAGCCAAATTCCAACAACGGCAGGTCAATCCGTGTTCAGAAATCCAGCTGCACCACATCCACGCGTCCTGCACCAACATGTGTGACTGGGATGGTGTACTGTGGCTTTGTTATGTTCCCATGGCAACACAGTTTCCCAGAAATGTGAACACACACACACACACACACACACACACACACACACACACACACACACACACACCAAACCTCATGCAAATATAGGCTTTGTCGTTTGAGCTTTAATGATCAAAGAAGCTTTGATTCAAAGCAACAACTGTGTTACTCTGCTTACAACAAGTCTCAGTCATTCTGGAATCTTCAACCACAGTTGGCAACTATGGAAGCAAACACAAAAAGGAACACAAAACATGACAAGGTGAGACTCATTCTGTCTGCCAACGTGGTGCACAAAAGATGGAGAAATCCCACCTTGCCCTTTAGGTGAGGCTTCGGTGAGCTCACACACTCTGACCCCTGGTTCAGGGCTCATGGGTCCAGTGGACATGCCCTCAGGCCCCAGGACCAGAGGCAGAGGCACACACTCACTGTTTCTGTGCACTTGTGAGAGGTTAGGGTCATGTGATGTCATACTTTACTCTGTGTGTGTGTGTGTGTGTTATTCCAGTTTTGTGCGTCCGACATGGACAAGCCATTGTTCCAGGCCTACCCGTCTGAGCTGATCTTCCGGAACTTCACTCCTGAACAGACTTATAAACTACATTTACATCTTCACAACAATGACAAGGTGTGTATGTGTGTATGTGTGTGTCTTTGTGTGTGTTCTTGAACTTGCTACATACTGAGTTAGAAAAAAGACTGAAGATGTGAGGACCAGCTAAAAAATGTCCTCACTTTGCTACAATCAGTCTTTTTCTAACTCAGTATGTAGCAAGTTCAAGAACACACACAGACTTTTTTCAGACTTTTTTTTAAGGCTGGGGTTAGAATTGGGGTTAGGGGTCAGGGTTAGGGTTGGGGGTTAGTTGGCATGGTTAGGGTTCAGGTGGGTAATACATCATGTCTATGAAAGTCCTCACAGAGATAGAAGTACAAGGATGTGTGTGTTGGGGTGTCAAGTACTAAACATGTAAATCAGCTGATTTTACAATCCAAATAGTTCCAGTCTGAGGTGCCAGCACACCTTCAGAGCACTGCTTGGGTACCCTCCAGCAAGGCACCGAATCCCCAAATGCTAAAGTCAGGCCCTGTGACAATTTGCTGACTTGTCAGGGGGTATACGTGGTGCCAAATTTGGAATGTTTTCAAGCACAGAGTATATGTGTGCATGTGCTTGGGCATACGTGTGACACTGACCCCTCACTTCTGCATCCTTTAACTAATGTACAAATATACTGTTTTTTCATGTTTTATTGAAAACAACACGTCAACATTCCAGTGCAGGGTGGAACAAGAGCGTGAACCTCAAGCTTTAAGGAGCGGCTTGTTACGGTCAGTTGTGAGCGGAACCCAGGTGCAAGAAGTCCAGACGGTTCAGAACTGAAAACAACCCTTTATTGGGCGAGCGGATTAAGGTGAAGGAAAGGCACTCCTGGTGGCCCCACAGGAGAAATAAATAAAGGGGTTGGCTCCCTCGCAGGGTCTGTCCACAGCGGGGACGCACTGGGGAAAAAGATGTCCAGCCAACGGGGAACGTGGTGAGCTTCTAGGAGAGAAAGAAATGCCGTGAGGAAATGATTGGCGTCCTGTCTCTAACAGCGGGCATAAGTCCAACCGGTAGGTTACCACGCTCAAAGCAAGACGATCCGACGCCGAGGACCAGGTGCTGGAGCCCTAAAAAGATCCTCTGATGGAAATTGGCCCCAGCTGCGTCTGACCTCGGCAGCATCCTGGCTCACCACGTCCCCTGGTGGAAAAAGAAAGCACAACACCCAAACGGCCACACAGAACCCTGACACGGCTGACCCGCAAGCAGACGTTTCCTGTAGTTGCAGACCAGGCCTGCTCAAGGGTCAGCAGGAGGTTTGGACCATTCCTCCTTACAGAAGTGGTTTATTTCAGCATTAATCTTGGGATGTCTGCTGCGAATGGTTCTCTGGAGGTCACGCCACAGCGTCTTGGACCCTGACTGAGTCCTCCAGCCGTCCTGTGTTGAGCTCCAGCTTGTGGACAGATGGTCTCACGTTTCCCTGCAGCATGTCTGTATAAATTTGCGACTTCATCTTCTGGATGACATCAGTCTGTCCAGGCCCGCTATGACGTCCCTCCGCCACTCGTCGCTTTGGCTCGAGCTTGTGTTGTTGCTGTGCTGGGCCATTTGTTCTCCACACATAACGTTGTGTGTTCGTTCCAAACAACTCCATTTTGGCTTCACCTGTCCACAGAACCTTCTCCCAGTAGTGCTGTGAAACATCCAGGTGTCCTTTTGCAAACTTCAAACGTAGCAGCGGATGTCTCCAGGGTGTGAACTCTGTTCTGGTTACATGTTTTACTTGTAGACCCCCTGATACGGGCTTTCCGCTCCCTGTATGACCGGTGTCAGAGCTTGGTCTCCATTGCCAGCAAGTTGGACTCTTTTCCAGCGAGGGTTGGACTCCGCCAGGGCTGCCCTTTGTCACCGATTCTGTTCATAACTTTTATGGACAGACCTTCTAGGTGCAGCCATGGTGTTGAGGGGGTCCGGTTTGGTGACCTCAGGATCGGGTCTCTGCTCTTTGCAGATGATGTGATCCTGCTGGTTTCATCAGTCCGTGACCTCCAGCTCTCACTGGATCAGAGTGTGAAGCGGCCGGGATGAGAATCAGCACCTCCAAATCCGAGGCCATGGTTCTCAGCTGGAAAAAGGTGGAATACCTTCTCCGGGCCAGGGAGGAGATCCTGTCCCAAGTGGAGGA
Source organism: Arothron firmamentum (assembly GCA_016586285.1). NCBI lineage: Eukaryota > Metazoa > Chordata > Actinopteri > Tetraodontiformes > Tetraodontidae > Arothron > Arothron firmamentum. Next base: position 29,823 of record BJFM01001185.1, on the reverse strand, counting down.
GTTCAAGTACCTCGGCGCCTTTTTCACGAGTGAGGGAAGAATGGAGCGGGAGGTCGACAGGCGGATCGGTGCGGCGTCTGCAGTAATGGACTCTGCACTGATCGGTTGTGGTGAAGAGAGCTGAGCCAAAAGGTGAAGCTCTTGATTCACTGGTCGATCTTTGTTCCTACCCTCACGAGCTTTGGGTAATGACCAAAAGCGGCCGAAATGAGCTTTCTACATAGGGTGGCTGGGCTCTCCCTTAGAGATAGGGTGAGAAGCTCTGCCCTCAGGGAGGAGCTTGGAGTAGAGCCGCTGCTTAGCTAATTAGGATGCCTCCCGGACACCTCCGTGGTGAGGTGTTCTGGGCATGTCCCTCGGGTAGGAGGCCCCCGGGAAGACCCATGCTGGAGGTCTCTCGGCTGGCCTGGGAACGCCTTGGGATCCCCCTGGAGGAGCTGGACAAAGTAGCTGGAAGGAGGTCAGGGCCTCCCTGCTTAGGCTGCCGCCCCCAGGACCGGACCCCGGATAAGCGGAAGAAGATGGACTTGTAGATTTGTCAACAACGTTAACATGTGCCAGAGGTTTCTGTAAGTCCTTAGCTGAGACTCCAGGACTCTGGTTCACCTCACTGAGCACTCTGTCCTCTGGCAGCCACCTTTCCAGGAGGGCCACACCCAGGGGGAGCAACCACAGCTCTGAACTTTCTGTTTCACCCTGAACAACAACAATTTTAGAGATTCTCTTGGGACTCTTTCCAGCTTCATGCAACTATTGTTGATTGCAAGTCTTCTGAGAGCTCTGATGTGCCAGGCATGGTTCGAACTGGCCAGTGCTTCTGGAGGAAGGCCAACTCCAAGCTGGTGTGTGTTTTTCTAGGGCAGGGCAGCTCTAGTCAGCACCTCCAATCCCCTCACCTCAACTGGGCTCTAGGTTCATATACTTTTTCCATCCTGCCCTTGAATGCTTGTATGGTGGGTTCCATGAAAATGTGAAAACTTTATTAGTTTAAGCAGACTGTGATTGACTGTTATGACTTAGATGAAGACATTTTCTGACTAATTTATGAAATTTTTGAAATCCAAGTAATCCAAAATGCTTCACGCAGGGTCAGACCCTGAGTTCCTGTGAAGCACCTGGAGACAACCTTGACCGCCTTCAAACCCTACATCCCTGCCACAGATCCTGCATCAATAAATGTGAACCAAAATGATTTTTTTTTCCTTTAAGGTTTCACGACAAGTGAAGGCGGAGCTCCAGGAGTCCCAGTTCTTCCACGTGGTCCCTCCGAAGAATGCTGGTAGGAAAGTTGCACCAGGAATGTCGGTTGTCTACACAGTCTGCTTCACCCCTCAAGAGAACAAGGTATTGGAGGATTTGGCTGCTCGGCTAGCAATCAGAATTTGATTCCATGATGGATCAGATGATGATATCACTCAGTTTGGGGTAAACCAGAGAAAAATAGGAAAACAAAAGATTTGAAACAAAGAAATTTTATTTTATATAGAAAGAATAGTTGTTTGTGTCTAAATATCTCGGTATATATTTTATTCAACAATCACATGAACCTTGTAAAGCCTCTGGCATATTTCCCATGTTATATCATCAGAATAACTTGGATTCAAACCATTTACCTGTAATAAGGACATACGTCTTATAGCCCTGTAAATGTTCAGAGTTACAGCAACTGTTGTTCTTTTCCTCAAGGATTACAACCACAGAATGGTTTTTGTGACAGAGAGAGAATGGTTTGAAGTTCCAATTCGTGCCATTGGACCGCGTGCCATTCTTGACTTTTCGGAAGAGTACCATTTCCCCACTTGTGTGGTGAAAGGCTACACAGAGATGACACATCTGGTCCGTAACATTGGAAACAGCAAAGCCAACTTCTCGTTGCGGACACAGCGGTGAGAATTCAACCATAATTCTATAACAAACTGCATTTTGCATATTAGAAAGACTCCAATGCTCACATGGGCAAAGACTGTGTTACCTTGAGGGCTGTGATTGAGAAGAACAGCCCCCCAGGCCTGAACCCCTAACCCTAATGGTGGTTTGTTGCTGGACGTCTGTGCTAGCCACAGTTTGTCAATAACAAACTCCATGCTTGATCAGGGTGTCCATCAGTGCACATGCCATCAGGACACCCTAGGCTGGTGGTCAATGATCAGCATTGTGGTCATGTGATCTGACCCTTGACCTTCAGCCATATGTCTTGGTCACTCGGGTGAAGAGAGGTGCTGAACTGTCAACTGTTCCCCAGCTGGTGGTAATTTGGATCTGCTAAAAATACTGGCCTGGCAGACGTTTGGTGGAACCTCTGTCAGGGACGTCTTCAGGTCCCACCTCCAGGAGAGCTTTGACCAAAAGCCGAAAGAGGCAGAAAACATTGAGTTTGACTGGACTGTGTTCTCAACTTCCATAGTTGATGTGGCTGTAAGGTCACTGGTGCTGGCTGTAGCCGTTAACCCCGAACCCGGTGGTGAACGCGAGAAGTAAGGGGTGCTGTCCTATGGCTCAGAGGACTTCTGAGGCAGCGGACAGATCCTGGCAGGCCAAGGATGTTGCAGCTGGGCTGGTCTGGGAGAAGTTTGGGGAGACCACAGAGGAGGACTACCGGCTGGCTTCTAAAACACTCCTGCAAACCAACCATCCGTCAGGAGTATGAAGCAGTGCTTCACCAACACATTGTAAGTGGGGATCTGTTGACGTGAGGACACGTTGCAGGACTATGAACACTTGTTACATTGATTTTCTTGTTGTGATAGAACGCCTGTATGAGATGCAAAATATAGCGCATGCGCAAATCCCAGAGTCGAGCTCGGCTCTACATGCTCTCAGAAATCGATTTGCAATCAAGCTATCACCCCCAGATAGCTTGATTTACAAGCTATCCGGCTTCTTTCGAATTTCTCTGTAAAATACGGTCCCTGTACGACCGGAGCAGGAGCTTGGTTTGCATTGCCGGCAGTAAGTCAGTCCTCTTCCCAGTGCACGTTGGACTCCAGCTGGACTGCCCCTTTCCACCGGTTCTGTTCATTATTTCTATGGACAGAATTTCGATGTGTAGCCAGGGGCTGGAGAGGGACCGAGTTGGATGCCACCGGATTTCTTCTTTACGTTTTGGAGATGGTGTCGTCTTGTTGGCTGGGCAGGGTCTTCAGCATGCACTGGGTAGTTTACTGCCAGGATAGAAGTACTGCCGCCTCCAAATCTGGAGCCATAATTCTTGACCGGAAAAAGGCAGCTATCCTCTCCAGGTCAAGGGAGAGCTCCTGCCTCAAGTGGAGGAGTTTCAGTATTTTGGGGTCTTGTTCACGAGTGATGGAAGTATGGAGGATGAGACTGACAGGCAGATCTATACAGTGGCCACAGTAATGCAGTCTTTGTACCAGTCTGAGCTGTGGGGTGCTCCCTTAGCGTTAGGGTGAGGAGGTTCTTCACCTGGGAGGAGCTCGTCATTCAGAGGAGCCTCCCTCGAGGGGTGTTCCTAGCATGTCTCGTTGGGAGGACACCCCCGGTAAGACCCAGGACATGCTGTGGTGACTATGTCTCGGCTAGCCTGGGATCGCCTTGGGATCCTCTTAGAAGAGCTGGAGGAAGTTTCGGTGCAGAAGGACGTCTGGGTGTCTCTGCTCAGACTGCTGCCCCCTGGATAAGCGGAACTAGATGGGTGGATGGATGAATGGATACCATGGCTTTTGTTGAAGGCTTTCTTTTCCTTTGATGTGTTTCAGGCCCTTCTCAGTGACGCCCTCTTCTGGGACTCTGGATGTGTTTGAAAGCACACAGGTGACTGTAACTTTCAACCCAATGACAGTCGGAGACCACAGCCAGGACTTGCTTCTGCATTACCACACAGGTGAGAGGAAGCCACTAAAAATTATAACAATAAAAACGGCCCGTCACCACACAGGTGAGAGGAAGCCACTAAAAATTATAACAATAAAAAAGGCCCGTCACCAGCTATCACCTAACCCTAACCCTAAAAATGAGAACAAAGAGGATGTATTTCACAATAAGCTACCGCCAGGGCTAGGTAAATGGTGTATGTGTTGCAGCCTCACTCCTCATACAAACCTTTTTTTCGTATGCTTTTCTTTCTACTGGTTCATTTTGCTCTTAAGTCCAAGTTGAAGGTTCCGCTGAAAGTCCCAGAACCTTTCCGAATGTCACAAATCAGGACACAGTGCTGAGGATTTGTGTCTGGCACCAGTGGTCACGTCCAACTGGACATTCAGTGCGCCGCTGGTGGCGTGGTGTGCAACCATTGACAGGAAGAGGCTGACCAGTGCATGCAGAAGAGTGAAGGTGCTATTGGAACCTGTCCTCTGTCCTCTGTCCAGGTGAAGATGTTTTCATCCGACTCTCTGGCTCATGTGAGGAAGTGGACGTTCACCTCGAGCCAGACTTGGTGAACCTGACCCGGACATACATTTCTCTGTCCACTGTCAACCGCACGGTGTCCCTCATCAACAAGCACAGTGTCCCCCTTCAGTACTGCTGGACAACAGCGAGCAGCGTCCAGGAGGAGGCTCTGGACTTCATCAGGTCTGTATGCAGAGACAAGATGTACAGTAGGTGCCTCCGTCCAGCAGCAGCAGACTAGCTTACCACAGGACAAAAGCCACAGCAAACGTGAACTTTTCGCTGGCTTCCTCTCACGCTTTATCAGGAACAGCAAACATTTCCTCTGAAAAGCTTCTCCGCTCGCTGTCTAATCTCTGCAGTTTGTTCTGCCCCTGTTCTTTTTCCTCAGGAAAAGCTCTGAGTTGCAACAGCAGGAGGAGCAGATGAAGGAACGGGGCCCAGCAGAAACCCACAGACTCCCAGCACTGCCCGGAGCTCCGCAGGCCTGCAGACGTCCCTCTGTGGACCAGCTCCGCTGGTCTTTTTCACACGGCTGCATAACAGTGGAACCAGCGGTTGGTGTCGCTGCAGCACCTCCATTCTCCTGTTGGTCCTGATGATCCTGATCACAGTTGACGTGTCGTGGATCGTTGTGTTAAAAGGGAAAAATATTTGATTTTAGCTTTCAGAATTAGAAAGACCATAGTCTAAATAACCTGTGAAAGTATGAAGCAGAAAATCCAAACGGTGCATCAAGCACAAAACTGCAGGAGTCTGTATTCGGGTAGGGGGGGGTCTGTAATTGGATGGGAGGGGTCTGTGTCCGGATGGGAGGGGTCTGTGTCCGGATGGGAGAGGTCTGTGTCCGGATGGGAGGGGTCTGTGTTCAGGAACTGGTGACTGGCAGCCTCTGGAGTTCCTGTGTGATGCTGGTCCAGAGGAATCGGTTGGGTTCCACAGAGTCCACTAAGCCATCACACAGACGGTGGAGCTGGTGGGGTTGTGCTCGTCCTCGAGTCTTGCAACCACCTCCACCTCCTGCGTTCCTCCCCTCCACAGCAGAGGGTGGAGGGGAGGAATGAAGGTCAGGGGCAGCTGCTGCTGCCGCTTCTGCAGTCTGAGGCGTGTTTTTCCTGATCAGCATGCTGTTTCCTGTCAGACAGGAAGTGTGTGATCAGGCAGGTGGAAGCAGGGACAGGGCTGCTGAAGTCCACAAGCTGACTGGAGACAGTCTTCTTCTGCTGAAGCCTTCTAGGCCCAGACGGAGGTGTTGTTGGTGGAGGACCTCTTTCTCCGCCCCGGTTTCTCCACACTCATGTCGCCTTCTGCTCTTCTGACCTCAGGAGGCTGGAAGGTCACCAGTCCTCCAACTCCGGCCGCACGCGCGTGTGTGTGCGCATGAGTGTGTGTGTGTTTGTGTTCCTCAGTGCATCTTCTTCTTGTCTTTTTGTCTCAGGAAGGAGAGATCTGGCCCAACATCCCCGTCCAGCTGAATATTGTCTTCAGGCCTGAGGAGGCCGGACTCTACCAGGAGACCATCTACTGTGACGTCACTGGTGAGTTCCTCCCTCCAAAGCCAGCGAGTTCTAGTTCCCATAGCTGTGGTGTGGAGGACAGAGAGGACCTCTTCAGCTTCAGGCTTGACCTGTGTCCTCTGTCTCCTTGTAGGCCGTGAGTCCAGACTAGCTCTGACCCTCATGGGGGAGGCCCTAGGCCCCAACCTGCAGCCGGACTACAACGTGATGGACATGGGGCAGATCTTCATGGGCAGCAGCAACTGTTACCAGGTCAGAAACAGGCAGTCAGAGCAGCAGCTTCTGTAGGTGAAATGGACAGATCCAGACTAGATCTGGAGCCTAGAGGGGACAAATGTGCGTGGACTGAGACAGTGCGTCTCTCTGGTTCAGGTGCAGCTGGCAAATAAAGGACTCATCGACGCCCCCTTCAGGCTGTCCAGGCCAGCCAGCAGGTTTGGCGGCTGTTTCTGCTTTAGTCCTGATGAAGGTGTGGTCCCCCCTGGACGCGGCCACACTCTGAAGGTGTCCTTCAGCAGTCACGCCTGCGGCTCGTTTTCTGAGCAGCTGCTTCTGACGGTGGAGGGAAACCCTGAGGTGGCCTCTGTGACCTTCAGGTGAGGACGTGTGCGTCCACACGTGACCATTGGCAGGCTGGTTTGACACCTTCTGAAGGCTGGTCTGTCCTCTGCCAGGGGGCGTGTCATCGGTCCCAGCTTCAGCCTCAGCGTTTCCGATCTGGATTTCGGAGTCGTGGCCTTCGGTGAGTGACTGTTCCCCTGTTTGAAGGTCACAGCTTCTGCTCCTGTGTGTCTGGACCAGGTTTGTCCTGACGTCTTCTAGCTCTATTATGTTACCTCATCTGGTCTCTTGTCCTCTCTTCTGTCTCTGCAGGCTTCCCAAAGACGTTGACCTTCTCTATCTTCAACACTTCCTGTGTGCCCATGACCTTCAGCCTGCGCATCCTGGGCGATGGGCTGGGCCCCCCCAGCGTGTCCTGTGAGGACCACTTGTCTGATCTGTCTGGGAACAATCAGCAGGTCGTTGCTGCTGAGGACAAGCGTGGACGCCGAGCTGAGTTCACCATCAGTCCCAGCTCAGGTCGTGCGTCGCCCGAGTCACAAGTGCTGGTTCAGGTAGAGTCACTGAGTCACGCTCGACTAGATCTTTACAGGAAGTTTCCTCACGACTGGAACCCGAGCTGCTTTTAGACATGTGAAACAGGAAGTCCTCAGGAATCCATCCTGACTTGTTAAACAAAAGCAGTAACTGAAGGTAATGAGCAGGTTGGTTCAAACTGAGAGCTTCTAGGCTGCTGAAACAGGTTAGCGGTGGTAGATTTAAAGATGAGACAAACATGCTTAAAATAAGACACTGAGGAAAACACCTGCGGTCCCCAGGTTTAGGTCCATTTGATTCCATTTCCTCCGAAGAAATTAGTTGGAAGACTAAGTAATTATGGAGTAAGTCCGTATGTAATAACCTGTGTGCTAGAAAAGACTGGCTCGTGTAGGTGCTAACCAGACTGAACCTAGAGCTAAACAGACTGAACCTAACACTAACCAGACCTAACCTAGCGCTAACCAGACCACACCTAGCACCAACTAGACCTAACCTAACGCTAACAAACCTAACCTAGCGCTAACCAGACCTAACCTAATGCTAACTGGAGTTAACCTAGCTGTGACCAGAACACACCTAGCGCTAACTGTACCTAACCTAGCGCTAACCAGACCACACCTAGCACCAACTAGGCCTAACCTAGCGCTAACAGACCTAACCTAGCACTAACCAGACCTAACCTAGTGCTAACTGGACCTAACCTAGCCGCGACCAGAACATACCTAGCGCTAACTGTACCTAACCTGGTGTTAACCAGACCTAACCTAGCACTAACCAGACCTAACCCAGCGCTAACTGTACCTAACCTAGCGCTAACAAGACCTAACCTAGCACTAACTGGACCTAACCTAGCGCTAACCAGACCTAACCTAGCACTAACTGGACCTAACCTAGTGCTAACAGACCTAACATAGCACTAGCCAGTTCAGTCTAGTGCTAACCAGACTGAAGCTAGAGCTAAACAGACTGAACCTAACACTAACCAGACCTAACCTAGCGCTAACTGGACCTAACCTAGCGCTAACCAGACCTAACCTAGCGCTAACTGGACCTAACCTAGCGCTAGGTCGATGATTCAACATCTCATCTTTTTAAAGCCATGAACTCTCCCTGACTAGCTTTGCGATTGACGTGTCCCTGAGCTAAAGCTCCGGCTCACCGGGGGGTCAGGCTTCCCCGTGTGAACCCTGACCTTGTGCACGTTCTACCTGCGCACGTGTGGGTTTTCCAAATGTGGAGGGTTAGGTTAAACTCAGTGAACCCAGTCAAATGTGTGTGTGTGTTGCTCGTGCAGGTGACGCTGTGTGCTAACAGTGTGAAGGCCTACAGACTGGCACTGGTGGTGGATGTTGACGGTGTCGGAGAGGAGATCAGAACTCTGCCCATCAACGCCAGGTCAGGGGTTAGGGTTAGAAGCCGCCTCCTCCGCTGTCAGAGCTGGACTAACGCCTGCTTCCTCCTCACAGATGTGCTGCTCCTGATGTTGTGCTGGACACGCCATTGCTGGACTTTAAACGCTGTTTCCTCAATCATCCCTGCGAGAAGAAAGTGCGTCTCACCAATGCTGGTGAAGTGCCTGCCTGCTACGGTGTCATGGACAAGGTCAGAAACACACGTACACGCCATCAAATGTTCTTCTTCTGAACATGCAGCTTCCACAAAGGTTTTCCTGAGAGAACCCTTGAGGCTGACTGTGCTCCTGTCCACAGTCACCTGATAGCAACCAGAACAGGTGTTCAGTCTGGAGCTAAGCTAAGCTAAGCTAAGCTACTGTCAGTAAAACTCCCTTTCCATCATAGCTAGACCAGATCAAAGCTTTGAGGAGATGCAGCCTTGAGCCAAAGGCCTCAGGACTTGTGGAACCTCCGTCTGGTCTCTGAGCCGGTTCCGTCCTTGGTGAGCCAGTGGCTCCACTGGGAGACAAAGCAATCTGCTGTGGTTCCCAGACCTGCTTCCTCATCAGGTGAAATGTCGCTGCTATTAAATTCTCCAGTCACCCAAGAGGGCTGAGGTGTCCAGAGAGCAGCTCCACTTCTATTCCGAACATGAGCTGATGTCAAATGAACGCTGGAGTGACTGTTGCCTTTGGTCCTTAAGTTTCTAATGGAAGTCATGCTGTGAGGCGCCGCTGTCACTCTTTTTTTTCCTACCGAAAAAAATTGGAATACCCTTTGCGTTACGGACCAGCCTGTATACCACAAGTATTGACCTGGTAAGTGGTAAGTGGTTGTGGGTTGGATTGGTTCAGAAGTTAGCGCGGTAAAGATCAGACGTCAGATTGGCTGTCCTGTGTGTCCATCAAAAGACAAAGGTCATGGTGCAGGTGATGCCATGTGATCTACCTGCACTCCCGATGTGATCGACCAGTTGGTCGCGATCGACGGCAGCCCTGGTGTAGGTCAGCCTGAACAGGTCTGAGCACCTGAGCCTGGACCTGTGCTGTAGGGGACGTCTGTAGGTCCGTCTGTACCCCGAACCATCAGCTTCTTCAAACAACTGCCCAACAGCAGCAGGATGAGGTTTTTATTTTTATCTGCCCCTGGTGCTGCCCACCTCTGCCACCATCAGCTCCAGGAACCTACAAAGATGGCTGGGGTGGTTGTCTATGGAGGTTCCAGGTGGTGCGGAGTGTCTGCCTTTTGCATGTGAACTCATCTCCAGACTGGATCCGTTCGGCTGCTGTGAACTTTCTGTATAGATGGACCTTTGTCTGTGTGACCTTTTCCAGGTTCATCAGGAGAACCACTTGGTGCTAGTGTTCCCCTCCAAGTCCAGGGGGGTCCTCGCTCCGGGCACCTCGCAGGAGATCTCCATGTGTTTGCTAGCTAAGGCTGCTGGAACGCTGCATCACACTCTATGCATCGCTGTCTTTGGCAGTGAACTGCCACCTTTGGTGAGTCTGTGTGTGTGTGTGTGTGTGTGTGTGTGTGTGTGTGTGTGTGTGTGTGTGTGTGTGTGTGTTCTTGTACTTGCTACATACTAAGTCCCAAAATCTTCATTCTATTTGCAAAGTGAGGACATTTTGGCTGGTCCTCATAAATTCAAAGGCCTGTTTGATGGTTCAGACTTGGGTTTAAAGTTGGGGTTAGAATTGGGTTTAGCTGAAGATTCAGGTTAGGGTTAGGGGTAGGGGTTAGGGTTGGTGTCAGGGTTAGGGTTAGAGGTTAGGGGTTAGGGGTAGAGGTTAGGGTTAGGGTCAGGGTAAGGGTAAGGGTCAGGGCCAGGGTCAGGGTTGGGGTTAGGGTCAGGGCCAGGGTCAGGGCTGGGGTTAGGGTCAGGGCCAGGGTCAGGTTTAGCGTCAGGGTAAGGTTTGGTATGTTAGAGAAACTTTCTCTGCCCTTTAGTTTCAGGTGAGGTCCTCGGTTGGTCTTGGGTTCACGGGCTGTGGAAGCTCTTCCACCTAGCCTTACCTCGACCCTTACGAAGACCTGGGATGCCCCTTTGCTCATTTCAAATGCAATTCTCTAACCTCTGTCATCTTTCAGGAGGTCCTCATTTCCTGCATTGGGCAGGGACCAATAGTTGAAGTTCAGCATCAACATTTGGACTTTGGCAAAACTCCGGTTCTTAAGGACAAGAGCAGAAGCCTGCAGCTGTCCAACAAGTCTCCGATTCCAGCCCACTTCACTGCCTCGCTGGTATTAGCACACGTCATCTCACCAGGAGCACAAAACACATTCAGCAGAAACGAGAAGTTTACATCCGTTTTCGTTTTCTGACGTTAGAGAAGTTGTTGATAAATTGGGTTTTGGTGAGTCAGGAAATGTAGTTAGTTCCAGTTTCCGAGTGAATATACTGGAAATTAACTCCACCCCAATAGACATGTCTCCACTGCAGGAACCTCCCCCACAAGGCCGTTTACAGGAAGGTTTAAGGCGTCCTAGCTGAGTCCTGCTCCGGGGTAGGTGCTTAGGTTGGCCCCCAAAAACTCCTGAGTGATGCTTGAGGTTCACTCTGTGCTGTTGGCTAAACCTAGAGCAGGATGTGATGCGGAAGCCAGCAGAAGGGGAGTGGTCAGTTAGCCATTAGCATGGAAGCACAACTGGGATGGGCATCGAAATGTCTCTGATCATGTTGGTTTTGTCCTGTCAGTTCTTTTCTTGTCAGAGTCTCAGGAGAAAAGACAGAAATCATGATACATTAGTATTTTGTCACAATTGGAGGCAATTCCAGACACTTTAGCATATGCGAAATCCAAAGTGTAGCAAAACTTCACCAAAACTACACACTCGACTGAAGTACTTGTAGGCACACAGCCCGAGAGTGCAACACACAAAACCAACCTTTTAAGCAAAACTATCACTGTAGGTTTTCAAATGTTGCTGACGTGATGAATTTACCGTTAGCAGTGGCGGCTAACTAGCCAGCTCTTTGTCTGCATGCAGGAAACAGCCAGGTTACTTTAACAGCATGAGTTTTTTTCTCCATGAATGGAAAATGTTCTGAAAGAAGGCTGAAGGTCACAGAGCTCTCCAACCCTCCGTCTAGTTTCCAGCAACTCCAGTCCCTCCCATTGCTCACCGGTCATCTAGTCTTTCACATTTATTTCACATCGTTCCTTCGGTGCCCTGTAGTTGTCTTCACTCTCTATGGTTTTTGTCCATACCGTGTTTATTTCTGCTGGTTCTCCTTGGTCTCACCATAGCTCCACCGTCTGGACCTCATTGTTAGACCAGGGTATCGTCTTCCTTGTGGCAAGTCATTGTTATTTTGAAAAAGAAAGAAATACGCCCCGTTGCTGTTGCAGGGTTTTTAAAATAGCGGCTATGAAGTTCCTGAAACTTGGAGATTGCCGAGGGTCCTACCCTGAACATCGACAGGGCCAAGTGCAAAGATCCGTTCCTGTAAAGTTCTTGCTAGTCACAGAGCTCTCCGACCCTCCGTCCAGCTTCCAGCAACTCCAAGCCCTCCCCCGTTTGGAATAAAACTGGAAGAACTGCCAAGCCACCTCAGCCTGCCACGTGGAAGCACGTCAGGTGGAACTTTTTATCCGAATGGTTGAAATTTCTTTGTGGCCCAGATTGGCGGTTTAAGCCAGTCGGCTTTTGGATCAAAATCCATGTAAACGCCCAAAAAAACGGAACTCCGGAAAAAATGGGTAACTTCCAGAAGACGGTTAACTCCCAAAGTCCGGGCGTAATGGTAGTTGCTGGTGATTGTAGTTGGCATCTTTTGTGGTGAAAACGTTTGGGACTTTCAGACTGATCCTACGACTGAAAGGTGGAGCCGTGTAAGACAGCGACGGGAAGAAGAGCTGAATCATTTGGTCTTCACGTCCACGTGGAGAGCCAAGATGGAATTTGCCCTCAGAAGGATTTGAATGTGATGCAAGCTTGCTTGCAGAGGGGGTTTGTGGGGGTCTGGATGCAGATGAGAACCGCTGAGGGAACCCTAGAAACAAACGCTTCTGCTGGCTGTGGCGCCGCTTCTTTGTTGCCTTCTGGTGTGACCTTTAGGTGTCTGTGTCGCTGTGTCTTCAGGGGCCGCCACACGCTAGGATTTAAACATGTTCCTTCCCGTCTGCATGTGTTGGTTTCTCCAGAGCTGCACCAAGTCCCTGTGGCGAGTGGAGCCGACGGAAGGAGACATTCCCCCAGGGAGTCGGTCTTCGCTGAGGCTCGTGGCTCACCTTAACGACACATTTAAGTTCAAGGAAGTGCTAACGGTGTCAGTCCAACACGGGCAAACGCACAGCGTCCCCCTGTCCGCCAGCGGCACTGGGTCCCCCGTCACCAGCGACAGACCTTTTGCTCCCAGCATTGATCTGGGCACATGCCTAAGGTACTGAGGAGGTGTGAGAAGCGCCAGGAGTGAGTGTTGTCGGTCTAACCCACCTTTGTTGTTGAAGTCCTGGCTCCTGCTGCTACAACTTCCGGCTGACCAATCACGGACAGCGAACGCGGCGGTTGTACTGGGCCACCGACGGCTCCTCGAACCACAAGGGGGGAACGGCGTCCGTCCCCCCTCCACTGACCAATCCCAGGAGGGAGCTCAGGGGCCACAGGTCCGGGCTGGCTTCCACAGGCCAGCCAGTGTTCCGGCTGCTTCCGTCTCGGGTGGAGCTTTTCCCGGGTTCCTCCTGTGACGTGGTTCTGACAGGCTCCTCAGACGGCCCCAGGGTGAGTGGGCTGGACGGGGAAGAGGAGCACACGGGGGTCTGTGGCCCGTCTACAGCCTGTTGTTGTCTCCCCAGGTGGTGTGTGAGCGTCTGGTGTGTCGCACCATCGTGGACGGCCACAGTTCCTACGAGCACATTCACTCTGTAGATGTGATCTGCAGCTTCATGTCATCTATGCTCAGTGTTTCTCCTGAGAAGCTGGACTTCTACACAGAAAAGGTTGGTGAAAACTGCTTCTCTGGCTGCTCTCAGACCTCATTAGACGTGTCTCGTCTTTCGACTCTCACTGCTCTCCAGGTCCTGGGCCAGGATCTCCAGCCCATCTATGAGAAGATGGTCCTGAGCAACGTGTCTTCTCAGTCCTTGTCCTTGGAGCTGTGCCTGACGGAGCCCTTCTCTCTGTGTGAAGCTCCCGGTTCCTTCAGTCCAGCTACAACCAAAGTAAACCTCTCTGTTTGACTGGTCTTCACACAAGCACCCAGAAACAGATGATTGCCCGAAAGTGCAGGCACGTTCTCCAGCAAGCTCTCTGTGTTTCAGGCTGCTTCTTTAGGTGTTGGTGAGCAGGCTGTTGTGTGGCTCTGCTTTAGTCCTCCAACCTGTGTGGATCTGATCTCCCAAGTCCTGGATGAGGTATCGCCCGTGTGCTCATCACCATCTCAGACTCGGCTGGCGAGCAAAGTCTGCAAACTTCTCTAGGTTCTTCTTTTAACGTTTCCACCAGCGAGGTGGAACTACTGTCTTCCTCACTGGACCGTAGACATAAACATCAATGGGATACAGTGGCTTTCATATCTGCAGTCTTTCATCCTTCCCTTCAAACCTGTTCTTCTTCTTCTTCTTCTTCTTCTTCTTCTTCTTCTTCTTCTTCTTCTTCTTCTTCTTCTTCCTCTTTGTGTTTCTGTTACAGACAGAAATTGTAGCTTGTTTTTCCTCCTGAGCTGATCAGACATCACCAGGTGGAATCATCTCCCTGCAGGTTCTTCTCCTCCGCTACCTGGGCTCCTCTCAGCCGGTGCAGCTGCACGCTGAGGTCCACTTCCCCAACCTGACCTTCTCCTCCACCCTGCTGGACTTTGGCTACGTGCTCAACAACTCAGAGACTCAGAGACAGATAGTGATGAGCAACTGCTCCCCCCTGCCTGTGACCTACAGCTGGACCTTCCTGAAGGAGCCCCACGACAGCAGGTGACCTCCCACTGAGCCCACTCTAGGCTGCCCCACAGCAAGACTCCACCCCTCCCAGCACCAGCAGTTCTCGTAGCACTCCCAGTTCCCCCAGCTCTCCCAGTTCTCATAGCTCTCCCAGTTCTCCCAGCTCTCCCAGGTCCCCCCAGTTCTCCCAGCTCTCATATCTCTCCCAGTTCTTCCAGCTGTCATAGCTCTCCCAGTTCTCCCAGCACTCCCAGCTCTCCCAGCTCTCCCAGTTCACCCAGTTCCCCCAGTTCTCCCAGCTCTCATATCTCTCCCAGTTCTCCCAGCACTCCCAGCTCTCCCAGCACTCCCAGCTCTCCCATTTTCCCCAGTTCCCCCAGAGCTTTGTTTGTGTGCTGGTATTCGCTTCGTGTTGTCCAACAGCTTGTCATGTTTCTCGGTTTCTGTGGTCTTCTTTGTGTCTGTGGGACATGTCTTCTTCCTGTTGTCTCTAGTGCGGAGCAGCCAAAGGCAGCAGAGGAGGCCGGTTCTCTCCCGGGGAGAGGAGAGCGCTGCCCTTCTGACACCATCCAGCCTGAAGATGGGCCCCTGACTCCCAGCCCCGTGAAAGTGAGTGACCCAGGATTCTCGCTGGCGGCCGCGCCCAAGCGTGCACTGATTCACCCGTGTGTTTAAGTGCTGAGAGATGCTCCGCGTTCATTTACCATCACGAGTGTGCGAACGTTACTGGAGCGGAAAACAAGCGCTCCTTCACTGCCAGAGATGGCTGTTGACCTCGAGGTCAGTCCGATAGCTGAAGTTAGGGAACCGAGCAGCAGCGCAGACTTGCGTTCGTCCTCCTTACTCTTTTTCTCCTGCTGCTCCCCTCTTCTCTCCGAACACTAACGCCCCCCCTCTGGCCTGAAGTATTCACTGCAGTTCACAGTTTCCGCATTTTCATGTGTTACAGCCTTATTCCCAAATGGATTATTTCCATTTTTCCTCAAAATTCAAACACAACATCCCATAATGACACTGTGGGAAAAAAATAAATTTTTTTTGCAACTTTATGAAAACAGAGATGGTTAGGTTTAGGTTACCATATATTAACCCAGATATTTTAACTAACATTTATTATCAGGTTAATATGTACAGTAATTACAAAACCATCCTTACAAACAACTACTCCAGGTCCAGGCAGTCTCCTGTTCCATATTAAAAACACCAACCAACCAAACTAAATCCTCTCCTCGCTTCTTTTGAATCCATCTATCCAAGAGGACAAATCATTTTGCAGGATTCAGACAACATTTCAACAACGAGACAGAAGTAACAAAACTACACGGAAAAATGTAAGATCGTGTAGAAATGGGGACCAAGAACGTCCGCGTTAACATGGGGCTGGTACCTGAAACCCAAGTGCGCGAACCCTCACCTACATTTGGATACGGCTTCGATCTACGCTGGTCAGAGTGGGACTACTGAATATTTTCATCATTGGCTAATCTGCTGATAATTCTTTTCATGAATTGGTTCAATGATATTTTTGCTTGGTTAAAGAGCGACAACCAGCTTGCCCCCACAGCAGGAGTGCTGCATCTCGACATGTCCACCCTCCTTTGTTTGTTGCTGTGGTGACATCAGCGTGTTGGGCCACAGCAGTCCTTGTGAAATACCATGTTTGAGCTTTACAAATAAGTCAGTGATTACGGGAGGCAGAGAAAATTCCTCAATCTGTTTTTGTAATGGAGGTTCTCTTATTATTCAATGAATCGATTCAACCCTAGTTCCTAGCACTGCCCCGTTCTGGACAGATGGTGCTCCTGGGACCTGCTGGAGCCTCTCCTCCAGTTATGGGGTCACAGCTCTGAGTGACCACGTGGACCAGTGTGGTCTTCACCCCCCACATCCTCTCCAGCTGCTCCCTCAGACCCTGGGACTCCTCCAATTTCTCTCCTTCCTTCTTCCTGATGTTCCTGTCGTTGAGGACAGCCACAACTATCATTACAGCCTTCTCGTCCACTTTGTCCTCCACTACAATATCTGGCTGGTTCTCCATCACCTGCTTGGCTGTGACCTTCCATCTACCTGCTAGCATCTCCACCCTGCTCCTCTCCTGCCTGCTGTGGTAGATGCTGCACCTTGGATCCTGCCTGCTGTGGTAGATGCTGCACCTTGGATCCTGCCTGCTGTGGTAGATGCTGCACCTTGGATCCTGCCTGCTATGGTAGATCCTGCACCTTGGATCCTGCCTGCTGTGGTAGATGCTGCACCTTGGACCCTGCCTGCTGTGGTAGATGCTGCACCTTGGACCCTGCCTGCTGTGGTAGATGCTGCACCTTGGATCCTGCCTGCTGTGGTAGATGCTGCACCTTGGATCCTGCTAGCTACTTCCATGATTTGCCAGTGCTACATGCCATCCAGTGTTGGTGGTGCATGCAGCTGGTTAGCTCAGTGGTTAACGCCCCTGACTTTGGCAGGAGGAGAGGCACAGGCAAAGCAGACAAGGGTTCCAGAGGCCAGAGGGAGCAGTACGGGTGTTTGAGGAACACCAATTCAAACCTCGCAATGGTGACGAGTGATGTGAAACAGAGTCATATTGAGATGTTGTCCAGGTCAACAAGGTCCATGTCAGGTGATGACGGACCCAGGTAACCAGATGAGCAGCTATGCTACTGGAACAAACTTGAAGTGCAAGTGGATGACAGAATACAATGAGCTAGATATATTTTTCAGAGAAAAGATGCTGATCTAACTGAATCGTGCTCTTTCTGTCTGTAGGTATTTGATATTGTCCCTAATTGTGGCCATCTCCAACCTGGGAAGCAGCAGCAGGTCACAGTGTCTTTCTACGCTCAGGAAAACACCAGGAAGGAAGTGGTGGCCCAGTGCCACGTAGAAGGAGGCCCCACATACCAAGTCAACCTCTTGGGAGAAGCCACAGTCATCAGCTTTGCTCTTGACTCCCCTCATGTGGACTTTGGTCTGCAGGTACATCAGCCTCTTCTGCCTGATTATGGATGTTACCAAATATGTTAATTCCCCATTAGAACACTGGAGACAAGCAAGAACCAGCGAGGGCAGTCGTGGCTACGCTACACATATATATTCTGTGTTCTCATCACATTCTTTCAGCTCTTTGATCATGAAGCTGAAGCAGAAGTCACCTTGAGGAACACTGGGAAGGTAGGCTTCCACTTCTGCATTGTCGATCCTGAAAGAAGGGATGAGGCAGATGCGGAGTCTGTGGACCCAGGAAAGACCCAGGAAGGGCTCCGGCACCAGGCTCTCCCGCAAGAACCCGGCAAGCGAAGAGTCCGAAAGCGGATCAGACCAGGCCAGCCCACGTTCATCCCCGACAGGGTGAGCCCATCTGGATGGATGGATGGATGGCTCCGCCGTGGAGGGCTTTTTGGGGTATGGTTTTACAGCTGTCTCCTTTTGTGTGTTTCCAGGGTTACCTAGAAGTCTGTGCGGAGCAGCGTCTGCGTGTGCTCTATTTGCCGGGTGTTGCTGAGGTGTTTGAGAAGCAGGTTCAGCTGAAGGTGGCTTCTCTCCCAGCACAGAGCATCACTCTGACGGGGGAGGGGGTCCCCCCAACAGTCAGGCTCAACCTGTCGCACACACTGTGTATGCTGCAACACACACACACACACACACACACACGCACACACACACACACACACACACACACACACACACACACACACACAATAATAATTACCTCATCTGTTTTTCCCTGAAGTATTAGCTAGCACATAATGAAAGGATGTTGTAATCCTTTTTGCAGCAAGTTGTTAAGTTCAGCGATGCAGCAGCACCTGAGCCAGAGAGGACCTTTGACCTGGTCATCCTGTCCCAGACGCCAAGAGACTGAAATCTGATCACTACGAATGTTTGTACGTGTGAGCAAAGCAGAGTTTCAGCATGTATCTCTGAATCAAATGGGACCGCATTTCTAAGAAGAACACCAACAACCATCTGGCATTACTGGTTTTCTACCTGTGCTACCATGGCAACCACTTCCTCCGCCCTCCTCTTCAGTCATGTCGTTAACTATGTGAGTGAGCGTGATTCTTCTTGTATGGAGGCTATGAACATCACACCAACTGGTTACCGTGGTTACTGTGTGCTGTTATTTCTTTCAAAAGCAGTTAAAAAAGAAGCTTTCAGGACAAGAAGAAGAATTAATTTATCAGACCGTTCATTCTTCATATTCAGCTCACTTAAAAGACTTAAAATGCATATTAGGCTGTCATGGTTCCAATCAGAACTTTGTCTTTAGGTTTTGGCTGCTGAACTGTGTTTACCGAAAATAAAAATTAATTAGAACTTCATTAAAGTTGTCTCTGGCAGGATATTCTGCCTTTGGCAGAAAGGAACCTCTGGGGGCCTGGGGATGTTCTCCTTGTGTCTGTAGGTTCTTTGATCTTGGTCAAAAATGACTTCAAAATTCTTCGCAGAGAAACTAAAGCAGCGGTGGCCAACTCAGTCCTGGTGGTTCCAGGCAAAAGCTGTTATCTTCCCTGCAGGATGGAAAAGATGCTGGATTGCGGCTCTGGTAGGGCTGGGTTGGCCACCCCTGAACTAGAAGCTACAGAGATGCCATCTAAAGTCATCTAATGGATCTCTGAGATGTTCCAAGACTTAATGTCTTTCAGACATGCCTGGAGCTTCACTAACTGTTCCGTTCCTGGTTTCACAGCTGGGTGTCATCAGCATAACAGTGGAAATGCATTAGTATTGATTGAAGATGTAGTGGATTTCCACTATGATTAAAGATATAGTGGAAACTTATTCCTGCTGCTGGATAATGTTTTCTAAGGGAAGCAGGTAGAAGGAGAAAAGCATCGGTTCAAGTCCAGAACCTTGTGCAACTCCATGACTAACCTACGACAAAAAGAGGAAACAACATGAACATGAGCAAACTGGGATCTATATTGTTTTTGTTGTGAGTTCTCAATAACAACGGCGTTATTTGAAGACGAAGGTACTTTATATCAAACTAGATTTTTATCACATGTACAGACAAGGAAACCTAGACTCACCTCTGTGGTTAATTTAATCCCCACCCCAAACACCCCAACTGTCCGAAGGTATAAGCAGCATTCACATGAACTATTGATAGTAGGCAAATATGCATTTGCTGTTATCATTACAGGATCCACCTGATAACTATGATCAGAACCAGTCTGGTGCTGTCACTTTCATGCCAGTCACATGTTCCAGTCTCCGTAACAGGATGCTATGATCACCTGGGTCAGAATCAGCACTGAAGTCCAGTAGAACCAGTATGGAAACTGTTGTGGAAGATTTTGAGCTCTGGACAACTTGAATGAAAAGCACAACCACTGATCGGGTAGAAAAGGCATATTTTGTGCAACTTCAGCACAGATGAGCATTAGCAGGAGTCTCCCTGAGGAGCTCAAGCATCCAGAATATAGACCACAACTGTGTCTTTCTTTAGCTGTGGAATTCTCAGCTGATTGGTTAACTCAAGGCTTGTTTGTTGCAGGCTTTCTTCCTAGACTGGCTTTGGATAGCTGATCTCTTGCAACTCTTCTTTCAACTAAGCACTTGTGACTCGGCCGATTAAAATAGCAAAGAGCTATTGTTTGTATGATAAACCAAGCAAAGCCTCAATTGATACAAAATTTCCTTGTCATTCTTGTTTCTTTAATGTCAAACCAGTCTGTATTGTGAGAAAAGCCTTGTTTTAACCCTTCTACCATGGAGATCCCAGCATTGTTTCCTTAAATCCTTTACTAAAACCCAATCCCTGAGGTGGAAAGGATGGGAACCTTCTCCGTCTTTCAGCCCTACTGGAAGGGCTGCTTTTGCCTGTGTAAAAATAGACTCAGTAGATGTGTTATGTGTCATAAAAGTGTGGAAGGCAACGTATAGCAAGCAGTGTTAGCTGGCAGGAGAATTAGTAGTTATTGCATTGTGAAGAAAACTGTGACAGCCAGTGCAGTTGCAACCACTGCTCAAGCACATGGAGGAAGATCTTGCACAAGCAAAAACCTCAGATAAATAAAAAATACCCAAAGCAGGCACAGATGATAAAGCTTCTTTGAACTTTACACGAGTTACAACGTCAGGTCACAAGTCAAGTTGTCATGCATAGTCTGTCCGGTCACAACCACCTTTTAAGGAAGGGTTTGTGATTCTGAGTAATTACAAATCCACTGTCGACAGCAACTTTACATCGTAGGAACCCCATCTTTTGTTTTTTCCTAATGATTGAGGAGCGGACAAATTTTGCCCGAAGGTATTCTTACTGATTTGTCGCCAATTATGTGAGATCTCATAGTCTAGATAGTGCACTTGTGGTTTCACCAGCTGGAGGTTTTCACATGATGCTCTATGTCCCTTTTCCAATCTGTGCTGTTACCCACATCACAGAATTCCAATTATTATCACTTACATCAAGGTTCTGCAAAGCTACTATGATACATCCCTCCTCCCACACACAAAATGAGAGGAACAGCTGAATAATCAACACCTTAAAATAACTACAATTACAGGGTGCTGAAGTATTACACACCGTTACAGTGGAAGGTCTTTGCATGGATCAGATTTCTTGAATTTGACCCTGTATCAGTACAACCTATAGCGTGCAGAGCAACTCTCCACTACAGGACAGTCTGGACTTCATGGGTGTTCCTGAAGACAAATGCAAGTCCTTGATCTTAAACACGGGAAGGTTGCCAGATCTATAGAGAAGGGAGAGATGAAACAGTTTAGTCCCACAAACGTCCATTTGGGATTCTTCATTTGCCTGTTGACAAGCAACAGTCTGTGTCGCTGTACCTTCCTCAACCTCAACCTCAGCCTTTCCTGTTTGGACTGTAGTAACCCAGCTGAAGCATCTGGATTCATGCAAGCAATATTCTTTCACATCATTGAACCCAGAACTTAGCCATGCTATTCAGCATTTTACAAAGGATGCTCTGATGTCAGGGCTCTATCCATCCACTCATGTCTTGTGATGGATTAAGAATTGAGGAGCAAGGTTTGGAGACATCCTTGGTTGATGAACAATTCTCAGCCTTGTGCTACTGATATCACATGCTGATGTGTCTGCAGATGTGGGTGCAGATACCTCCATCGCTTGATTCAGTAGTCTAGAACAGGGTGTAGGTTGTGTTCCAGCAGCTCCTTTTCTGTCGTCATCTCCTATTTACTCAATGTACACTACCTGGAGCAGCTTTAGGACAATTTGATATTATGTGATTAGTTTGACAGACCTTTGACCAATGGCATCCCAGTCTCCAAGACACTTCACAATCCTCAAAAACGCCATCCTCAAAAACCAGTCCATTATCTGAAGCACTGAGAAGATCATTCGTCACTTTTTCAAGTGTTCTTCCTGAGCTGTGAGGATCTCAACCCTGGCTGGATCATCTCACACAGGCTGTTTCTCTGCAGCTGGTTTAACAACTGAGTCACCAGCACCTTCTCAAGAACTGAAAGGAAGGTTTGATGGAGACCTAGAATCAGCTAACACATCTGGATCTAGTGGTGGTTGGATTACTGCAACCTTGTAGGTCAGGGGTTCAAAACCTGTCGCTAAAGAGCATCTGATCTGGCCGTGAACAGAACTGTTGTGTTGATGGAATCGAGAAGAAACCTGGCAGACTTTGATCTTTGGATTAAAGACGACATCTCAGAAACGTTTAGAAGGTTAAAAGAGTTTAAGGCTGGTTGGAGACCGTCCAAGTCTACAGTAATCATCTCTGATGGTCCAAGAGCTGTTAGGACGGTTGGAATATAATAACTTTACTGGTGAAGAAGTCTTCAGTATCAAGTGTGGAAGGAATCCATGGATCCAAACACTGGGACTCCCGCTTCATCTGGCTCCAGGGCTGAAGAGAACCCTGCTCTTATTCTGGTTTTCTCCAGTTAAAGAAGAATAACAGGCGGTTTAATGGGTGACCAGACTGTCCCGATGACAGCCGCAGACCAAGCTGGACGTTTTTATGGGCTGGACCAGCTTCCTTCACTTCCTCTCTGTGAAGCTACTCCAGTAGACAACATCGTAAAATATGAAGGACGCCACGACAGAGTCATGGAGCATCTTCAGGAGTGGCCCCCTCATCTGGCCCCGCCTCAACAGTGTCTGTGTTGTGAGTCCAGTCCAGTTTGTTCTTCAGGTAAACACCCACGTACTGATCAGAGTCCACACTCTCAATGTCCATTCCCTGGATGTCCACAGGGGTAGGTCTTAGACAGGTGTCTGGAAATCCACCATCTCCTTGGTTTTCCAGTGAGGAGGTGGTTCTGCTGACACCAGTTCACGAAGTCTTGCATCAGTGTAGCGGACGCCTGTGGAATGTTCCTGCACCCAGTGTCACAGCTGTCGGTCTGTTCCGGCTCTCACCCTCCCCTTACCTGCTCATCTCATTGTTTCAGCTGTGCCATGTTGCCTGATCAGCCACACCTGTGGCTGATCTGCCAATCAGCCACACCTGCAGCACTGATCAGCCTCACCTGCTCCGGGTCAACTAATTGACACAGCTATTTAAGTTGCGTTCTGACAGAGACTCTTTGCCAGATTGTTGTTGTGCTTTTTGTCTGTTCACCTGCTTGCTCCCAGAACATTGTCTGATCTATGTTTGCTCTCTTCCGCAAGACCCTCCACCGGTGGATTATTTACAGTAGTCCGTGATTGACCCAGTCTGCTTCCGACCTGCCTTTTTTGAGTCTGTACTTCCCTGGATTTCCTGTCAGCGCTCTGTCCCCGATACCTGTGAACTTTTGCCCCAGTTTGTTCGCTCCCTGTGAGTTTTGTGTTTTCCTGGCTTTCCTGTGCCAGATTTTGTGTGAACATATTGCATTTTCTTTCTGTGCACTGTTTTTTTTTTGTTGAAGTTTAATAAACTTGTTAATTTAGTAAACTCTTTAGTCTAAGAGCGTGCTCTGCATTTGGGTCCTCTATCCCGAACCATGACACCCAGACCCTGGTTGGTACCAGATGACTATCTTGGCAACTGTTGCAGACTTCCTGGCACCTACAGGAAAGGTGCTAAATCTCGTAGCATAAAGACCACTACAATTCTAATTCTAATCGACCTTTAGGCTCAGGTTGGAACCCCCTTCCACCATTAAGGTGTCCTGCAGGATGCTTGTGCCTCTGAGACTCTCCGCAACCATTCACCCTGACAAGATAAGAGAGGTAAAAGTAAGTAAACTTTATTTTTATAGCACTTTTCACAGACCGCGGTCACAAAATGCTTCACAGAGAGAAAAATAAGATAAAGTACAAAAAGGACTAAAACAGGGATAAAAATACAAATATACAAGGAAGTAAAAATCAGTCTGACTGACTGAGTCGGTAGGACTAAAACACTTTGTCAAAAAGATAAGTCTTTAAATGTTCTTTTAAAGACATCTAAAGAGTCCAGAATGAGAGGGTAAGAGTGTTCCATAGCAGCTTGAAAGTACCTGTCTCCTCTAGCTCTAAAACAAGCATGAGAAACCATCAGCAGGTTTTGCCCTGAGGACCTGAGGCTCTGGGATGCGTTGTACAGCTTAAGCAGTTCAGATAAGTACATGGGGACTGACCATGGAGAGCCCAAAAGGTCAAGACTAAGATTTTATAGTGGACATGAGAGAAAACAAGGAGCCAGTGCAGTCTCTTCAAAATAGGAGTAATATGGGTCCTCCTGTTTTGTACGAGTCAGAAGTCTCGCAGCGGAATTCTGTACATACTGTACAAGCGGGCCAGCTCTTTCTTATGAAGGCAGGTAAAAAGGCTGTTGCAATGGTCTAACTGTGAGGAAACAAACGCGTGAGTGATCATCTCTAAATCTTTTGTAGATACAATGGATCTGAGCTTAGAGAGAATGCACAGCTGAAAGAAGCAGTTTTTAACAAGCTGCTTGGAGTGGTTTTCAAGTGACATTGAATAATCAAAATAAACGCCAAGATTTTTGATTCTAGATTTTACTGAGGATCTCAGGTTGCCCAGGTGCTGTTTAATGCCATTCATGGCACTCTGTGGAGCAACAATGAGAGTCTCAGTTTTCTCCAAGTTCAGCTAAAGGCTGTTGTCACTTAGCCACTGCTTCACATAGACAAAGAGATGAATTTATGTGCCTCCGATGCCTTAATCGAGCAGTATAACTGTAAATCATCAGCAAAAATGTGGAAGGAATCATCATTAAACTGTTGGATAATCTCACCAACAGGGAGAATAAACAGAAGGTGCAGGAGCGGGCCAAGAACAGAACCCTGAGATATGCCATAAGCTAGATCAGCAGGCTTTGACCTTTGGTATTTCACTGCCACGCCAAAGATTCTGCTGACCAGACGAGAAGAAAACCACCCCAAGACTGGACCAGACATAGTCAAAGGCCGAGGAGAAGGCCAAAAGGACAAGGACAGTGCATTTTCTGAGTCTGCTGACATCATAAGGTCACTAGACACTTTCAGAAGGGCAGTTTCTGTAGAGTGGTGTGCACAAAAGCTTAACTAAAAAGAGTCATAGATTTTATGTGTCTCTAGAAAAGAGGTGAGCTGCTTAGACACAACCTTTTCTAGGACTTTAGACAGGAATCTGAGTTTGAATATTGGCCGAAAGCTCTTAAAGTCACATTGGTCAAAGCTTGTTTTTTTAAGTATGGGCTCCACAACAGTGTGCTGAAAAGAGGTTGGAAACACGTAAGAGGAAAGTGACATATTAACAACCCATGGGCCAATAATGTCAAACACATTCAAAAGTATCTTTGAGGGAAGAACATCCAGAGGGCAAGAAGACGGTTTGCTAGGACTATCAAAGATGTCTTTGAATGTTACTAGATTGAAGGAAGACCACTTATGGGCCGGAGGACTGATGTGGGCTGAGCTACGTTTCGACTGTAGTAAATTACTTTTTATTTCCCTTATCTTGTTTGCAATAAAGTTCAAAAAAGTGCTGCTATCAGCTTTACTGAGCAAGGCAGCAGGAGGGGCAGGAGTGGACACAATTGAACTAATGGTGTCAAAAAGGACTCTGGGGTTTTTCATGTTTGATGCGATACGTTGAGTAAAATAGGATGATCTTGTCTCATCTAGCATTTTGTTTAGGGAAGTAATTAGGTCCCTAAGATACAGTCTGTGGACTTCAAAGTGAGTGTTTTTCCAGAAGCGCTCAGTTTTACAGCAAAGTCTTCTGAAGTTCATCACATCTTCAGTGATCCAGGGGCAAGGCTGCTTGTGAGACGGATTCCTGAGTTTGAAAGGAGCTACCCCATCTTGGATAGAGCCACCGAGCATGTCAAAACAAGACAAAAAGCCGTCTACATCTACACAGTCAGTTAAAGGTTGAGTATCACACGAAGCAGGAACGTTAGTAGTTGTTATTAAAGTGAATGTTCATGTTAGTAATTCCAAATCTACGGTGGAGACTTGCTGCAGCCTTGTCATATTCCTGCTGCTCCTCACCTCAGCTGGATGGCCCATCATCTGCTGTGCTGTTCTGTGTTTCAGGTCCATGTTGGAGGGCTGAACCCTGTGATTTCAACCCTCAGACTGCTGCTCTGCCATCGACAGACACTCAGTGACTCAGTAACCTGCTAACCTGGATGTCAAAGGCCTGAGGAAACTCTTACGTACATTAACTTCTTCCTGCACAGGAACCCTGCTTAGATGACTCCACTGGTGCTCTCAGACCACTGCCAGCTCCAGCCTTTTTGGTGCCCTGGGTGAAATTACTGTGTGCCCCCACAAAATGGATCAAACAGGACAGACAGAAGTCAATAAAAATAGAATATTTAAAAACAACTAAGTGTATCAAAGAACGCTCAGTATTCCACTGATGTTGTAGCATTGTTCTAGAGCACACAAGGGCAGATACAGCTCAACAAAAGAGCAACAAATAAAAACAGCATTGAAAAAATAGCACAATTTCATTTCAATCCAATCTCACACTAACAAACAACAAATATATAGGCAATAACATTAAACAATAAATACCATAAAATACAAAACACATTACAACATTTACAGAAAGTTAATTTAAAAAACAAATGTAAACAAAATATACCATAACCCGGTGCAGACATTGGAAAATATTAATATAGTCAAATAAAGCTCTTGGTCAAACAGCTACATACAAAATGTAGGGGCGTCCTCCAGTCAACATTCAAAATAACCTGAACATGTTCAGGTTGATGATTTTATTTTGTACACAGACAGTTCTGCTTCCTGTGTTGTTGCTACCTTTGCTTTTGTTTTCCCAGTCTGGTTGTGACACACCTGAAAGCAGTCTGATCAGTGGGAGTATTTCATGCCAGGTCACTCAGGTTCCTGCTGCCAGAAGGTTGGTTCCAGCCGCTCTCGCTCAGCTGTCCTGTCATCTTTCTCATGTTCCTGTCGCTTTGTTCCTTGTGAAAAAAAACCCAACCTTGCTTTTGCACTTTATTAAATTTGTTGTATTGCAACTTTTGGGTTTTTCTGCTTCTGCTTGTGGGTCCAGAGTCTGTTCCATTCATGTGTTCATATGTGAATGAATGTCAGTTGTCCGTCTGGACGTTTTAAGAGCTGACCTGCTGCCTGAAATCTACAGCCTCACTCCCGCAGTCATCCTCAGACAGCTCCATGTACTTAGGATGGAAAGGCCAAAGGTTTTCCTCTTTTCCAGCTCTTCTTTCTTCTCTTTGTTCCACCTGCACCCGAGACCTTTTTGACATGAATTAACTTCTCTGAGGCTCTCAAGCAGCTCTGTTCCAGTTTGCTCAGATTGCCCCCATGTGGTTCTACCTCATCACTTTCATGCCCATATATTTTTGCCTTATGCATTTCAAATGGTTATGAAGCACATGAGACACGAGTTCATGTGTATTTTAGGCTGCGTATTGGCTTTTCTCTTGAATATAAAGATGAGATCAATAAATCGCTGCATCGCTGGGAGCATCGGAGTCACAAAACATCCAACTCAAATATTGATGAAGAGATAGGAGACCAAACAAGATTATTGCTTAGGGTAAACAATTGTCGGTTCAACTAAAGGACCATGGACCCAGTGGGCACTCAGAGTAGCCGCCAACTTTTGACTGATATATGATTCATAGAAGTTGTAGCAGCTTCTTGTGATATTATGAAATCTAGGTTGTTAGCATAAAAACTAAAATCAGCCACAACCTACTGGATTACTGCAGCTCATTGGCCCTCTTTTATCAACCCAACGTGTGGCAGAAAACCATTTCTGATAAGGACTGGCAGTTATTAATTTGGACATTAGCGGACGATATGCTGACATTTCACATCAGGTTTCACATTGCGTTAGTAAGTTAGAGTCAGTGCAGATCTGTGGTGCAGCAAAATCTGAAAATAATTTTAAAAAACTGGTCATTAAGCAGAAGCAGCCACACACAATCGAGAAGCACTGTGATCTGACCTTGCCAACCATCCTGCAGCACCTGCAGTGCCTGCAGTAGGTACAAACCGCAGCTGCTGATTTGCTCACCAGCGTCAGCGTATATATTGTGGCTACTGCCCTTTGGCTCTGGACCCTAACCCCAACGCTACCCCTAACCCTGGTTGATCTGCTCTGCAGACCTCTGCTTCCTGGCTCTGAATCAAGCTTGTTTTATATCTTTTTGGAACTTGGTCTTGTATCTTTGCCTTTAGCTTTGTTTTTAATCCCTTTTTATGTTTTAAATGTGCTCTATAAATATAGTTTGAGTCAAGTTGGCTGAATATTAGCTCAACAACCTTCATCATGTCCTCATAGTGATAAAGAACTGTCCGAAGTGTGAAGCTGGATATTGATGAGACAGTCCAGTCCTATCTGTTTATTTCTTAAAGACAGTGTGGTCATGTCCCCAGAAAGACACAGAGAACGATTTTGTTTTGTGTAGTTCCAGAACCATGTTTATTTACTTTCACCAAGTTTGGTTTTGCTATTTAAAACTGGATCGGATCTGGACCTTCAAGCGGTAGGGTTTTGGGGTCTGGGTGACTCCAAAAATAGGAGTGAGATCTGGTTCTTCTGCATCCTCAGGCCAGATGAATTTAAACCTTCTCAGAAGTGTCACCAGGATGATGAAGAGCTCCATACGTGCCAGACCTTCTCCAAGACACACCCGAGGACCTGCAGGTTAGTCAAGAAGAAACGAAACTTCTCATCTCCTCACCACCCCATGGAAAGATCATAAAAAAATGTATGGATCCATAAACTATTTCACAGCATCAGAGGTTTTTCAGCCAATTCCAATAAAATGTTATTAAAAGTCAAGAGATGAAAGACCTTCATACATTGTTGTGAATACTAAACAATCAGTACTGGTTAGTTTCCATCCCCATGAGGATCAACTCTTCTCTCACCGGTAGAGAAAGGCATGAAAGCTTCTGGCTTCACAAACTCTCCGTTCTCATTGAGGAAGTTTCCAGGGTGGAATTCATGAGGACATTTCCACTGTCCCTTTTCGTTCAGCACCGAGCCTAGATTGGGGATGATTAAGGTTCCCTGAAAAAGATAGAGATTTAGATCAAAAGAACATCCACTTATCTTCTTCTTAACTGCTCAACTCTTTAGGTGAGCAGTTAAAGTCTTGATTGAATAAGGGCCCCGAAAAAGGAGATTTTGAATCAATGGAGAAATTGCTGGGTTTATCAGACCAACACCTGTTATGGTTCTGCTGGTTCTTGGGTTGTTTTTTGCTTTCTTTTGTCCACTAGGGGGCGTGGTGATTACAGTCTTCGCTGGTGGCAGACACACCTGGAGCGCATCACCACCAGTGAGATTATCTGAGGCTCTGGCACCTGCCCCCCAGTGTCTGATCGTCCGATCAGTGGAGTGGTATTTTGTTGGCTGGAAGCTTCATGTCTTGGATTGTGTCTCATGAGAGTTTTCTTTTCCCTTTTTTTCAAGATCACCATGTTTCCCCTGAGAGGATCCTAGTTTTTGTATTCATGGACTATACACAGAGGAGCCTGCCTCCGAGAATGCCAGACAATCTAGTTTTCTGTTGATGCACCGTTTTATCCTCCTTTGGAGCGCTTTTTGTTCTCATTAACTCGCCCAAATAAAGGGTTGTTTTAATTTTTGTTTCGCTGCCTCGCCTCTGACTGCTTTTGGGTCCAGAGTTAAACTTTAACAAACTGTTTGCTCGTCAAACAACTTCTGCCTGGCTAGAATTGCTCAGGTGAGAGCAACTGCTGGGATCAGCTATCCTAAAGCACTGGAACAACAGGGATCAGCGCACCCAGATATGCACACAAACAAGGCGAACAAGTTAACCAGTCACCTGAGAATTCCAACGCTAACAAAAGACACAGTCTTGGCTTCTGTGATCCTGAGCTGCTCGGGGAGACACCTGGGGTCCGTTTCAGAAAGCGGGATTATCGAAAAGCCTGTCTTATTGTGTTGTGATTTCCGGAAAACTCAGGATTTTCGGTTTCAGAAAGCAGTTTCAGCGTAATTCTGACTCAGTTACCGGAGTAACAGACTCCGTGAACCAAACCTGCTCGCGAGCAGGTTTATTCCAACTAAGCCCGAGTTTCTGTTGCCCTTGAAGCTGCAGACTGCCGGAAGGGGAAGATCCGTCCCGATTAGATGTTTGATTCAGCCCCGATGGGAACTTCTGTGAGCGTTACCGATTTATTTGCACCCTCCATAGT
>BJFM01001183.1:33413-51582 GCA_016586285.1 Arothron firmamentum | reverse complement strand
CCTGTTCACTCCGTCATCATTCCCTGTTCACTCCCTGTTCACTCCCTGTTCACTCCTTGTTCACTCCCTGTTCCCTCCCTGTTCACTCCCTCATCACACCCTGTTTACTCCCTGTTCCCTCCCTGTTCACTCCCCGGTCATGCCCTGTTCACTCCCTGTTCCCTCGCTGTTTACTCCCTGTTCACTCCCTGTTCCCTCCCTGTTCATTCCCTGTTCACTCCCTGTTCACTCCCTGTTCACTCCCTGTTCCCTCCCTGTTCACTCCCTCATCATTCCCTGTTTACTCCCTGTTCCCTCCCTGTTCACTCCCCGGTCACGCCCTGTTCCCTCCGTGTTCCCTCCCTCGTCCCTCCCTGTTCACTCCCTGTTCACTCCCTCATCACTCCCTCTTCACTCCCTGTTCACTCCCTGTTCAGCCCCTCATCACTCCCTGTTCATTCCCTGTTCACTCCCTCATCACTCCCTGTTCACTCCCTGTTCACTCCCCGGTCACTCCCTTTTTACTCCCTCATCACTCCCTGTTACCTCCCTGTTCCCTCCCTATTCACTCCCTCATCACTCCCTCGTCACTCCCTGTTCCCTCTTTGTTCACTCCCTCATCATTCCCTGTTCACTCCCGGTTAACTCCCTGTTCCCTCCCTGTTCACTCCCTGTTCCCTCACTGTTCCGTCCCTGTTCATTCCTTTTTCCCACCCTGTTCACTCCCTCAGCACTCCCTGTTCACTCCCTGTTCACTCCCTGTTCCCTCCCTGATCACTCCCTGTTCACTCCCTGTTCACTCCCTCAACACGCCCTGGTCACTCCCTGGTCACTCCCTGTTCACTCTCTGTTCCCTCCCTGTTCACTCCCTCAACACGCCCTGGTCACTCCCTGTTCACTCTCTGTTCCCTCCCTGTTCACTCACTCATCACTCCCTGTTCACTTCTTGTTCACTCCCTCATCCCTCCCTGTTCACTCCCCGGTCACGTCCTGTTCACTCACTGTTCACTCCCTCTTCACTCCCTGTTCCCTCCCTCTTCACTCCCTCATCAATTCCCTGTTCATTCCCTGTTCACTCCCTCTTCACTCCCTCTTCACTCCCTCTTCAGTCCCTCTTCACTCCCTGTTCACTCCATGTTCCCTCCCTCATCACTGCCTGTTCACTACCTGTTTCCTCCCTTTCCACTCTCTGTTCACTCCCTGGTCACTCCCTGGTCACTCCCTGTTCCCTCCCTGTTCACTCCCTGTTTACTCCCTCATCATTCCCTGTTCCCTCCCTGTTCACTCCTTCCCCCCCCCCCCTGTACTCCTTGTTCACTCCCTCATCACACCCTGTTCCCTCCCTTTACACTCCCTGTTTACACCCTGGTCACTCCCTGTTTACTCCCTCGTCACTCCCTGTTTACTCCCTGTTCACTCCCTCATTCCCTGTTCACTCCCTGTTCACTCCCTGGTTACTCCCTCATCACTCCCTCTTCACTACCTGTTCACTCCCTGTTCCCTCCCTGTTCACTCCCTCATCACTCGTTGTTCACTCCCTTGTCACTCCTTGTTCACTCCCTCATCACTCCGTGTTCCCTCCCTTTTCTCTCCCTGTTCACTCTCTCATCACTCACTGTTCACTCCCTGTTCCCTCCCTGTTCACTCCTTGTTCTCTCCTTCATCACTCCCTGTTCACTCCGTTTACTCCCTCGTCACTCCCTGTTCACTCCGTCTTCACTCCCTGCTCACTCCCCCTTCACTCCCTGTTCCCTCCCTCCTCACTCCCTGTTCACTCTCTGTTCACTCCCTCGTCACTCGCACATTTAGGTGTGTGGCTCAGTCGTTATTCCCCCTTTTTTGTGTCGGGGCGCTAGGATTACAACCTGTGCACCTAGGAGGCACACAGGATAATAATAATAATAATAATAAGAAGAAGAAGAAGAAGAAGAAGAAGAAGAAGAAGAAGAAGAAGAAGAAGAAGAAGAAGAAGAAGAAGAAGAAGAAGAAGAAGAACAACAACAACAACAACAACAACAACCGTTATAGATAGATAGATAGATAGATTTGCAACTTGTAAATGACTGGGATGCCAAACAGAATGTATTAACATTTATTACAAGGTCAAGTGTTATTTTTTCTAATTTCATTGCAAACAAAAGTAGGAATAAGATGTGCTATATTTTTATGCATACAATATTTACATAGTGAGTTTACTCTTGGCAATGTAACACATCATATTTATGATTACACACAGGTTTGAACTATTCATTCATGATCAATTCACGTTCATCACCGACAGTCAGTGACCTGATCCCAACATTAACAAAGCAACTTTCTGTTACTTAAGTAGGTGGAGGGGATGCCCACCAGCAGGTTGTCATGTTATATCTGTAATTGTCTTTGTTACTCTGAGCTCTGGAATATGGAGATGCTGCCATGGGTGTTGCTTAACACCTTAAAGTTTAATGTCTGTACTTCAGTGACATCCTGGCTATTTTTTTGTTGTTGTTTTTCCAGATTTTTTTGTAGTAGTCTATACAGGTGAAATGATTAAAAATAATATCTTACAAATAATTGTTGACCTGACTGTTATTTGGCAACTATGAAATGATAATACTCATTCAAAATAAACAGTGAAAAACATTTCATTAAAACCATTAACAGTATGATAAATTGTGTAATGCAAATACAAACCATCTTGAAATTAAGACATGAGTATTAAAATATGACATAGACATGAATTTACTTTTTGATCACAATCTAGTTTACTCTTTTAAGTACAATATGTACAGTAGAAAAGACAGTGTTAGCCTTTGTTGAGGAAAAAAAAACCCTTTAAATAATATATACTGGTTAATTCGTAAAGCATCTATGGAAAAAAGACATCCCCTTGTGAGTCTTCCAGACCAGATGTAACAAGAAACATATTAGGATGACAAACGATGTACACCGAAAAGATCATGGCAGGTTAAAGACAGAGAAACAATAGATTCCTATTGTAGTATACATGTTTCCCTAAGGAAACCTGGTATATATTGTATTGTATATAATAGTTTTTATGTGCAGACAAAGTTGTGTCTTATGAAAGGCTGTACTTTTGATATAAAATTGTTCTGGAGCACAAAATAATTAAAATATTTGCATTCTTTAAAATATATTATATAGAAGTACTATATTGTATTGCTCATTCCCCAAAAAACATTTCTATCAGCTTCTAAGGCCATTCCACACAACACCACTTGTAAACTCTCACTTCTTGAGCATTGTGTACCTCAATCACAAAGCTTGAGACAATTTGAGACACGTTTTTTTAGAGCTCTATTTTATCTATAAGTTTATAGCCACTGTAATATTTATCACTCCTTTTTCGTATCATCACTTCCTTTACTGCCAATCAAATTCAAATTAAATCTTTGTAAATAATAGCAACTTTTATATATAGTCAACCAATGCGCACATGCATTTACATGAGAATCCTAACTCATTACTAACCATGCAGCCTGGGCACAGCCAGATGAAAACGTCAGATCTTTGTTCGATTAATAAAAACAAAATCTGCAGAAAGTTTTCAAATTTACCGTAGTGAAATCATCCAAATGCAAAAGTGGTTAACTTTACAATAGGACTACCAGGAAAATCCAGTTCATCCATTTAGGTTGGATCTTCGGATTCCAGTCAGCAAAATTCCAAGAAATTGGAATTAAATTTAATTGAGCTCACTATAAAATCTTTTTTTTGTTTGTTTTGTTTTGTTTTTTTAAATAGAGACACACAGGAAGACACAACAGTAAATGGCAGTGGGTTGCTTTTGCCCATATT
Source organism: Arothron firmamentum (assembly GCA_016586285.1). NCBI lineage: Eukaryota > Metazoa > Chordata > Actinopteri > Tetraodontiformes > Tetraodontidae > Arothron > Arothron firmamentum. The sequence continues at coordinate 47,802 of BJFM01001183.1, read as the reverse complement.
CAGTCTTTTTGAATCGGCCACGGTCAAACAACTCAACAAAGTGTTCTGTTTGTGTTGTTCCCACAGCTGAAAGGTTGTTGAATCAGACTAGACCAGTGAACCTGCTCTGCTCTGAGCAGGCACCATGACAGGCACTGCACCCATCCGCTTCAGCGTCGCCTGGTTCACCACATACGAATGCATGTTATGTCCATGTGTGGACGTCGCCACAGGTTTCAGGCTCACGGAACCATTGCTGCGCACCATAGTGGTTGGAGAGGGGGCGGAGTTTGTCGTGACCACTAAAGTCTTGGGGGACGGGAGTGTGTGGCTGCCATTGGCAAATGATGTGGTCACGGCTCCGGCGGGCTGTGCGTGGCGCGACAGCGGAGCCGAGGCTGGTGCTGGGACCACTGTGTGGCCGTGTCCAGCCGTTTGGCCTGGGGTGTTTCTGGGTGCACTGACAGTGGTGGAAAAGGTCTGGCGAGTGTCCCCGTTGTAGTGAATGTAGGAGTTGGTGTCATAACTGGGTTTAGGGTTGTGCCAGTAGCGACTGTTGTAAGTATTTGTGGACGTCAGTGTGTCGTTCTCTGAGGAGGAAGCATCTGCGTGGAAAGCCTTCACCGAAGAAGATCTTTTGGGAGGAAGATCGTCCTCTCTGTTAAAAAAGAAAAGAGTAGTGTTGGATGTATATGCAATGTATATGTAGCATTCTATCACACACCCGAACACACACATCTTTGTACTTCTATCTTTTTGAGTACTTTCAAAGGCGTAAGGTATGATCAAGCCCCTTGCCCGAACCCTAACAATCCCAACTGACCCCCTAACTGACCCCTATCCCTAACCTAAACTCCATTCGAACCTAAACCTTAAAACCAAGTCTTAACCTTCAAACAGGCCTTTAAAGTTATGAGGACCGGCCAAAATTCCCTCAATTCCCCCAAATGTCCTCACTTTACACCCAAACACACCAATATACCTACATTATGGCTGCTGAATACCACCTTGCATATACTGTAATACCATAGATTTCAGGCAGTCCAGATATCTGGTACCTGCCTTCGACATGATCCAGCAACGGGGGATATAATTGACTATGAAAGGTTGTGGAATCTTTTAACACCTTTTGTAACACTTCATCAATCTCTCCATCCTTCCTAAAAAAAAGGGGGAATAAAAAAGAAAGTGTGACATCAAACCTGATCTCATTTGGAATGTCCTCCTCGTCATATTTGTTCTTGTTTTTCCAGTAAAATATCGTAACAACCACCAGCACACAGCAAATGATGACAGCGAGGACGCCTGTTGCGATGGTTCCTGTGATAAGACCCACGCTCTGAAGTTGTGCTGCAAACAGAGACACAAAGAGGATGTTACACGTGTGCGCTGAAGTTACCCAGGAGAGATTTAGCTGATGAGATTTTGCAGGCAACCTAATAGAACACTGAGCTTGGGAGGAAATGGCTCACTAAATAAATCACTTTTCAGTTTCTGGAAATACTTATTCTCTGGCTCCTCTGACGTCTTTCTTTTTTAAACATTTCCAAATTGTATTCAACATTTCTTTCAGGTTTACATTTTATTGCTGAATATTAGAATACATGTGCTCAAATGTTTAAATACACATATGTATTTTCAGGATCCTCAAGAGCATAATGTGCACATAATGTTTGCACGTGACTCTTTAGGACTAATTTGTCCCCTGGCCATAAAAATTGAATCATTACCCGATTTCTGTCTTATTCAAGTGATCATGTAAACAGCATGATGTGCTTTAGATAACGTCAAGAATCTGATTATGAGAAATCAGATTAACACACCCAGATTTCTCCCCAATGTGCTGATGTTTTCGCGCATGTGTCCTCTTTAATCCGGGTGATCGAGTTTGTTACATTTTCGCATTTGGCAAGAAATAAAATAATGCGAAAAGGGAAATGATGCAGTCAAGAGAGTGGAAGGCAAAAGACAAAAAAAAAAAGGTGGCAGCAGCTAAAGAGCCACTCCTGATTGTTCACCTCTTGAATTTTAAATTAAATCCAACACTGTAGGTCCACTAACGGATGTCACGCAAGCAGAAGATTTTGAAACGTATTGCTCATATAAGTGAATCAGTGCGATGTTACAAGTGTGGCCTTTTTTTTTGTATTATATTTATACTCTCCAACAAATGATGTTGTATGCACGGTGATAACAATCTCTGTGTCCAAAAGTGTCCTTACGTTCCACAACCTGCAGATTGAGCAGACAGGTGCTCTTGCCGATTGCGTTACTGGACGTACACTGATAGAGTCCTGTGGTGCTGGTGCTGATGTTTTTCAGTGTTACTGTTCCTTGTATCTGGTCTGTGGAATACAAAGAAGAAGAGAGGAACTTGAGTAAACATAAATAAGAGCAGAAAATACTGTATATGAACAAACACATTGTAAATGGGAAGTCCTAGCAGAGGAGTCCAAACCCAGTACTCTAGATCCTCAATCCAGCCGGGTTTTCTGTGCAACCAGCTTTCACCAAAGAAGTAATAACTCTAACCTTAATCCCTGGTAGGACACAAAACCCGGCTGGATTGCAGCCTTCAAGGACTGGGTTTGGACACCTACGTCCTAAAGAAGGAAAATGCCTTATATTTTTTTTATAGCCTCGTATAGATTACATCTGGATGAAAATATTTGGGAGTGATTTACAGTAGATGAGCATTAATTAATGTAAGTTAATGAAATAAACATTTACAAAGCCATACAGTAAAGTGTATCTGCAGATAACCCTTTGACAAATAAAACATGAATGGTTCGACTTGTTTCATAGGACTGTACACTACTGGATTTACCGTAAACCTCAAAGGTCCACAAGATTTATTTTTACCCTTTTTGGATCATTGAAGTCTGAATATTTCTAATCTACTGGTGTGAAATTACCATCTGGAAGATGACAAACGTTTCAGTAAAGTACCATCAATAACAGAGTATCCAAACTATTCTCTCAAAGATGCGTCTAAAAAGATCATGGCAATCCTCCGTTCTCCCATATGTTCTGAAGATTCTCCTGAGCTCTGTGAAGCTTTGCAAACAAACAAATGATCCCTCCAACTCTGTCCATTGAGATGTAAACCAGTCCGTACAGCAATACCAGCATTTCACCCACCACTGAGGTGCACTGGCAGCTAGTGTTCAGCGCCTGAGGACCAAATCCCGATGTTGAGTCACAACACTTGTCAGGGGACTGAAAATTACTCTATAATGTTTTTGGTTGCCAAGGAAACCAGAATGTACAGAGAAGCAAGATTAGAACAATCGAGCTCTACACGGAAATCCATCAAATCTGATTTCCATCGAGGAAGGTTAGCATTGAGGAAACAAAGTGGTGATGTACTTCCAAATCTACATCGTCTTTATATTATAGAAAATAAAAAAAAAATACGTAATTTATCAGAACATGGGACTGCCATGATATGACCTTAACCATTTTATTTACCAGTAGAGTACAGACCTAAGAACTTAACTGATGATGGAATATTTGGCTGTGCAAGGTAAACATCTGGAAAGGAAAAGGAGAAAAGGAGAGATTGTTTTTTAATGCTGAAAACCAATGTGCTCTTCTGAGAAACGCCAGCTGAGTGTTAGCCTTCGCTGAAATCGAAGCTATGCAACCACAAGCCGGTAGCTTCAATCAGAAGTAGGTTTTAGTGTCATTTTAGAATAAAAGCTGGTATTCAGCATGAAAAAAACGAACCCAGAAAAACTGCACTGAATATCATCTGGGCTAAGTCCATCAAGCGGCACAATCATTCACAGTAGACGTGATCGCTCACTACCATCCATCCATTTTGACCCCCCACCAGGATGAGCGAGACTGGGTGAAGAGAGGGTGGGCCTGGTACATGACAGGTGGCAGAGATGGGGGAACATTTGCCGAGCCTGAGCTCAGCCTCGTGTGTGACATTTACCAGCAAAGTTGGGGCAAAAGGGAACTCCGATGGCCAGCTTGTTTGTAATACCTTGCATGGCGTTGTGCGGCAGCCTTGGCAGCGCGTCCAGTTTCTCCCAGGAGTAAGAGGGCGTGGGAATTCCTTCTTCGGAGCTGCAGAACAGCATGACGTCACTACCGACATCCAAAGAGCCCTGGATTTGACATGTTGGCACGGAAGGGGGCACTGGCGAGTAGAGAGTGAGCAACATCACCATAGCGATACAAAGTCAATCTACATTTATCAGTCGCGTTTAATGTTCAAAAACAAAGTTGGAGATCTCATTCAAATGACACTGCTTTGTCAGAAATGGACCTAAATGTCAGTGATGGATTTCAGAAAGCAAAATAGTAAATTGGAAAGAAGAAATTCCTCCAGAAGTTGAAGCATTTTTCTTAATTAACCACAGTTTTGTCAAAGGCAGCCATAATATGGTGGAACCTACCCAACACAGTGAGACCGATAACGCCTATATTCCGACCCCCTCTGTCTGGGAAGTTGTTGACAAGGCACTGGTAGGTGCCAGTGTCAGACAGCTGGGTGTTGTTGATGAAGATGGAGGCACTTGTGCTTGGCATGGTGGCCACGAATCCCACTCGACCATTGAGATGATTAGCGAGGCTGAATACCTGGCCACCTTGGTAAATGATCACCTGCATTGAATTTTCAGCAAAAATCAGAACATTAATTTGGTGCAACAAGGACAAGGAGTTGAAGAACACACATGTAGGAATGTTTATAAAGAGATTTTTGAATGTTTGTCTTAATCTGTTGTCTTTTCTTCAATGAATCGATCCTTGAGGTTGTTGAGTAGGTGTTGCAAATATAGAAGGTCCCACTAGAGGGAGACATAGTTCCAATCAAATGGTGAAAACTAGCTTTAAAGAGAAACTACTGCACAGAGAGCAGCTGCAGCATTAGACAGAAAGTGAACAGGTTGTTTTCCAGAGTCAAACCCACCAAAGAAGTAATGCAAAATCTAGCCCTTTTTAATTGACCAGATGAAATCACAACAAAGGGTTGAGGAAAATTTGACTCCTGCCGAGATTAAAGGACGATCGCTTGGTTTCCAAACTCGCCGGTGGGCTCAGACCTTTTTAAATTCGGATATCTTATTTGCGGCTGAGACACATAGAAAGCAGCTCTCACCCCTTCTCCAGCCCACACTAAGATAAATGGGCACATTGCACATGCACACAAGCATGGCTGGCACACACAAACCTGATGCATACACCCGAAGGACAGGGGGAATCTGAGGGGCTATTCACTTTTCTGAAAAGATGCCTTATTGAGCAGTTCAAAGGCCCAGGCAGTGAACCAAGCGTCACCAGTGTGTGTGTGTGTGTGTGTGTGTGTGTGTGTGTGTGTGTGTGTGCGCGCGTGCGCGCTTGTTCAAGAGTGATATAGCGCCCATGAAAGAGCTTTTGAGCTGAGAGTGTGTGACTGTCTTCTCTGCTGTTTAACAGTTGTAAATTGCATGGCTGCAATTTTCCGAGAGCAGCGCGCTCGCATTTTGCCCTCTTATGCTCAGATGAATAGGTAGCGCTTCAGCTGTGAGCAGAGCAATTGCATTTTCTGTGTGGGTATCATTTTCTCTTTGCAGATCATCTACTCACACATCTCTACGTGTGCATATGTGACCATGTTCTGCGACATGCTGCCTCAAAAAGGAACAGTGTTGTCTCATAATCTGTCTGGTCCCACGTTTTCTCCCTCAACAAACTGCGTGCTGTGCTGTTTGTGTGTGTGTTTATGTGTGTGTGTGTAAATCACTCATCCTCTTGCGTGGCCTGATTGGCTTTGTAGCTATATAGAGAGGGAGAAAACAGGTCATGGCTTGCATTCAGACTTACGATTGCTCCATGAACTGAAGCTGAACAAGCTGAACGTCCCACTGCTGACCTGGCAGTAAACCACTTACTGCACCTCAACATTTTACAAAACAAAAGATTTGAAGGTCATCAACCAGTCATTCCCTTTTGTTGTCATGTAGAAGACGATGAACTACAGGTCTAGATCACTAAACTTGGGAAAAATGGGGAATAGACCTTAAAAAAATGCATTTTAAAAATATGAACCACACTCAGGTCAATGGATATTTTGTAACTTGGGGGTCTATGTCTTATGTGTGTTCTATTTGATCAGAGTGTGTGATGTTTTCACCAAATATCCGCACATCTGAAACACGAAATAAAAGAAAACCCTTTTGGATGGTCGAGATCCTGGGCAGAACTTCAGAAGGTATCTGCCCCGATAGGTTATAGAGAAAAGCATCGTTTGTATTTAATACATATTAATGCCGAAAAAAGTGATAATTGCAGCGACTTTGTGTTAAGACTTAAAAGCAAGAAATGGTAAAAGTGTTTGATGACACTGTATTATCATGCAGGTGTTAACAGTCAAGTTTGTAATGTCTTGCTCATTTGCCCTCCACCATTGCTGAATCAGCTCTGCATTCAGTTTTGAGGAACGGCACATGTGAGCTGTCCGTGTGCATTTGCTGAAGCGTTAGCATAGGTTACCAGGGTTCCGTTCAGTAATTCTTTATGGCTTTTAGCATCAACTCTAATCACTCACGACATTCTCTTCCTCTAAAGTGTCCTTGTACTTGTAATGTCACCCCAAATAGCACTTTATTTCATTATTTAATCACTCAAATTCATATCACTGATCAGACAGCTCATCCGATTCTAACACAGCCTGACCGTAGCATTAGAGTTCACAGAAAGCGTTATTCCCTCATGGAACTCTGCATCGCAAATGCAACCAGCAATCCCCAAAATACACTACTTAGAAAGTCAGATATATTTCTTTTAAGAAGAATTGTATAACCCTCCTTTAAGTAATTCAACTTAATGCCCCATTAAACACTAAATTTCCTGTTATTTTTGTAATTGTTGTTTTTAACATTTTCCCCCTGAAAGATTACATTTCAGAAGCCTTATCAATTGCTCTGTGATGCATTTATGGATGCAGAAATCTCTCTCTCTCTCTCTCTCTCTCTCTCTCTCTCTCTCTCTCTCTCTCTTCCCCCCCCCCCTCTGTGTTTGTCTCCATACGTGTGCGTGCATGTGAGTGTAGTGAGAACAGCTGTGATACTGGGCCTGTTGTGGGCATAAGGTAATTAGTGCAGAAGCTGATTGTATTATTTGCACGGCCGACCAGTGCCAGGGTTCAAAGGGAAGGGAGGCAGGTGAGCTTGTGTGGCCTGCAGCTGCATGTTAACCAACTCAAATGGAATCACACAATCAAACAAGGAAGAGCTGTGTGACGGAGGGCAAAGTCTGAGGCTTCGTCTCCACCGCCACTGCAAACATAAATAACTAGATAAACAAGTCTCAAATCAGGAAGGCATATTAGGGTCTGAAACAAAGGCAAAACACACAGCAACACAGCATTGCTGAAATAAAATTAGGAACTTCTCGGCGGGCAAAAAGGGCCTGAGATTGAGCAGCGCGGCGCAGGAATGTGCCATCTGATGCTGCTGTCCCGCAGGCTACAGAAAAAACTTGGAAGTAAACACAGACTTTGCACGAAATGTTAACTCTGACCCAAGTCGTTGGATGTGTGTGTGCTTGATTTTTTTTTTTTTTTTTTCTCATAGGCGTGTTTTTTTCAGTACCTGCTCGGGTTGGTTGGCATTGGACAGTGGTATCACCATCCAGATGATGTTGAGATTGTTGAGGGCAGCACTGGTGGTGAAGGAGCAGGGCAGGATGGCCGCCTGGCCACGGGCAACTTGAACGCTGCTCTGAGACACGGTCACGTCCAATGCCTGCACATAAACTACGGGAAGAAGAAGAAGCACTTAGTGGCATGTTGATAACGTCGGTCTCTTACATCCCTTTAGTCCACACCCATATTAAATATCTCCAAAAGTCATGTGTACTGCAGTGTTCATTAAATACCCAGTTATAACACTGGGCTAAATATACTCTACGGCTGAATTCTTTAATAAACTAAAATAATTTGCTGCTTCATGCTGTCATTGGATTATGGTGTGTATCATTTTACTGTGTGGTAACAAAAAGTGGGGAGAAATGTATTTTTACACATTTCTTCATGTATTAGAGAGAGGAGAAGGTTTTTCCAAAACTGGGGAATTGTTTCTTTCATCTGAGCTCAGCTGTCAGCCACAACAGACCTCTAAAGAAAAATATGCAGATGCAACATCCTATTTCTAGACCCACTAAAGACATTAGAGCCTAAATGAAATTAGGTCTCCCCTGCAACATGTATCATTTCCAAAAACCCAAATGGAAAGTAATCTTATCTCAACATGCTGAAGAGGATAATGACACTGATATGATTACACAGATCATGTTCTGTTAACTGTCTTTGCTGCGTAGAATACAAGATGATGCTAATAGTGGAACCTTTATTCAAAATCGAGCCAGGAATAATCCAATATATGACTACGTTGCAAAAGAGCCAACTACTATATCATCATCAAGAAAAAATTATTTCGCATTTCATTAGTTAAGTGTTGCGACAATATGTTTCATGTTATAATATGATATAATTAAGCTTGAGAAAGGTTTATTCCTATAACAGAAAATGTTTTAAAGTGGCTATCCAAGACCAGCGGTCAACTCCTGGGAGGACTCATGCTGGCAGGGCCTTGTGCCTGGTCCTGCCTGTGCCTGGGATGTCAGCTCTTCGCTGGGATTGGGGGGTGCGTGCTGTCCTTAATCTTCTGGTGTGCTCGCCTGTGGCTGCGGGGGGCCCTCCTATGGTCCTTTGTTGTCTTAGAAGTGGAGCCTTGCTTGTCCCTAAGAGGGTTGATCTTTAGATCTACCTTGCTCTATGGAGTCCATGGGGTTTTCTGCCTGTCTGCGTTCTTGGCTGCCTGCTGATGCCTGATAGGGTTGGGTTTTTTTGGGTACTCTTTTTGTTGTTGTGAGTGTTTTGTCCTTTGGATGCACCAGTCTCTGTCTGAGAGTGTTAACAGGTTTAAAATGAACAGGGATGCTGTTTTTGTTAAATCTCCCAGTTTTCCTGGCGTACTTGTTAATAACAGAATGACAATGTTGCTGCATTTCTTCTCTGCTCTTGTTCTTCCTTCGACCTGGATAACCGCACATTTTAACAGAAGTTCTGGTGTATTTTTTTCCCTCCTTCCCCTCCTTCCTAGAAGGAACTGTTAGTGCCAGGGTTTGTATTACGCCCAGCTTGTGTTGCAGAGGATGATGGGAGTCAAAAGAAGCTACACGATCTACATGTATTGAAATGTATTTCAATGTTTCAAACTTCAATGCAGACTTGAGGTCAGAGGTGTGTTTTCTTGTAGAAATACTAGGATTTTCCGGTAAAACCATGGAGTTTGTCTCTTTGTTCAACTTTTTAGTCCGTTACCCACACTTTTCATTAGAAACAGAGAAAATAGCACGGATAAGGAACGTGCCAAAGGACAAGCATGGTGTCAGTTTAGTTTTGCCCATGTGATACAACTAATTTATTTCAACTTTCTTTGTGTCTTGCCATCTACATCCTCTCCTCCGTTTGCCCTCAAATTAAAGTAATAAATTCTCATGCTCATCATCCCTCATCCCCTGCCCAACCTCTTCTTGTTGACCTATTAGTCACAAGAGCCAACTACCCAGTGAACAGCCTACATAGCTTCAGCCTTAGTTTGGTCCAAATGCACTGCAAATACAGGAAGTAGCAGTTACTTTCAAGTTACTGTATGTCCAACAGGCGGGAATTATTTTACTACCAACAGCCTTAAAAGCACCACAAAGAGAGCCATTAAAAAGGTAAACCATACGCAAACGATTTTTCACCGCTAGCATGTGACCGGACTGCAAATTAAACACAAAAAAACAAGACTAAGACTAGATGAATTCTAGCAGAATAATTGAAAGCCCACAGACTAAAAAAAAAAAACTGTAAAAGTACCCATTTCCCTAGTTTTTCCAGCAAGATTAAAAGAGAAGATAAGATAAGGTTTGGATAAATTATCTAACATTAACCATCATCATCATCATCATCATCATCATCATCATCATCATCATCATCATCAATTATCATATTCTTGTGTCGTATTGAGTTGTATGTACATAGTGGTGCACTGATGAGAGGAGTTATTTGTTGATTCTCAGCAAATTGTTAAAAAAAAAAAAAAAAAGAACCTTTGCATGTTCGCAATAAAACCCATGTTTGAGAGTGTATTTGTGAGAGACAGAGATGTGTTGTCAGGCGAGGGGGCTGAGAATGATTTCATCTCCAAAAAGGGGGGGGGGAAGTGCTGCAAATAAAAAAAGTTTGGGAACCAATGCCATTCCAAAAGATATATTTGAAAATATAACCTACATTTATTGAAAAGCCTAAAGTGACGCACAGAAATGAAAGTTATTTGGAACATGCTGATAAGTTAAGTCAAAATAACGTGCTCGACAGCGCGAGCAAAAAGTTAAAGTAGGCCACTGCCCTCATGCACACATAAGCTGGAATCTATTGCTAAAGCAGCAAACAGATGGCTCCGCACATGTAGCCCAGGAAACACACAGTCACAGCAGACATATTTCGAAGGTCTCTTATCCGTACATACACAAGTCTGCGAGGCTGGTAGTGTCTCCACGCAAAGTACACTAACACAGTCAAGTGTACAATAGTGAAAGTGGTTTAAAAGTTAAACACACTTTTAAAGGACTGGACTAAATAAGTGTATTTGTAGAATCCTACACAGCAGGTTAGACAAAGGTGTGATCCACCCCCACAACCTTTCTATCCTTTTTATAATTATCATGGAAAGTAACTGCAATTTAATTGAAAGTAAGAAGTGAGCTTTCATAGTTTATTCAAGGTTTTGAAACGTGTCTTTTCATTAGAAGGTGCAAACTATTTAGCTTGTGCGCATGTGTGTGTTGATCTGCATGGTGATAGTTTCTAACTTATTCAGCTTTTTGATGTCGAATGTAGGTCAGATGCTGCCTCAGCAAATACTGGGACGAGCCTACAATTTGATATTCTGCACACTGGTCAACTTTACATCATTCAGAAGACACGGACCTAACCACACACACACACACACACACACACACACACACACACACACACACACACACACACACACACACACACACACACACACACACTTCATTCTTCTACTATTCAGCAAAAATGGCTCCTCAGAATTCAGCAAGAGCATGCTGAGTTTGCACTCTCTTCTCGACGGCAGCGCAAGTCTCTGATCACTGACGTGAAGTTTTCTCCAGGTCTGATCAGTCAAATGTACATCTTTAAGTCCCTATGTCAGCTATAAAACGATACATCCTCTGGTTTACTTTCTAAAGCAAATTGCACGGAAAACCTTCCTCATCTCTGCTCCCCACTAACGTTTGAGTTCACATTCTAAAAGGGAAAATCCAAATGGTCTTGCAGAATTGGGCGCAGTCCCTTCAGATGAGAGAGGACAGAGAGCCAAAACTGGACCAAAAGTCTAGATTGGGACACTGCGCTTATACTTACGGATAGACGTATTATATATAGGCTGTAATCTCACATAACAAGCACTAATTTTATTCATTGTGTATGTACATATGCATGCATGTATGCTTTGTGTTTGTCTTTGATTTTTCTCTGTATAAAATGAAACTAAACAATGAGAAAAATGCTACAGGTGAACTACAGGTGCTGCAGGAATGGAAAAAAAACAAACTGCAAAAGCACTCAGAGTTAAAGCTCCATTATTCAGTCCTGCTACTCAGAAGTTCATGGCTGCATTTTGAGGGTTGCATAATGCTGTTGTCAGTCAATGACCTCCTAGATGTGTGTGTGTGTGTGTGTGTGTGTGTGTGTGTGTGTGTGTGTGTGTGTGTGTGTGTGTGTGTGTGTGTGTGTGTGTGTGTGTGTGTGTGTGTGTGTGTGTGCATGATGGAGCAGGGTCCCAGTGCTTAGCACATCTGCTCCGGATGCTCCTGGCATCGCCATATGGCTCGCAAATACGCCTGCTTCTCCTCCTCCACAAAGAGAGTTTGCAGTAAAAAGGGAAAATGAGTGAAAACGAGTGTGCATGCATGACGGGGGGAGCATTTGAAAGACAATATTTAGGAAGGAAGGCAGAAGAGCGTAACAGCTGATGAGTGAAAGCCACACATGTTCCCTATTAGATTAAGCAAGATGCACTCAACCTCCGAACATATGAATGCTATAAACTGCCCAGATTAAACACCTTGTTACGGTAATTACATCTCCATATCTCAGGATCAGATGAATGAAAGTGTGACAGCAGCGCTGTATTGTCAGGAGCTGCTTTCCTGCAAAGCAAAGCAGCTAAAAGTGTGAAAACACAGAAAAGTGGTAAAGCAAGAAATTGTGGACTTCCACCGTCAAACTGACAACATAAATGCAGGCTGATGGATAAGACAGAGCGACATTAATCAAGCCAGGTTATTCAGTCACACCTATTTGAAGCAAACATGCTGTGAAAGAAACGGAGAAGCTGATTGTTTGACCTCAATGAATCAGCATGGAAGGAGCTATGTTATTATTATTATTTTTAATAATAAAAGAATCTCTCTCTCTGAAAGGAAAAATGTAAACCCTCTGTAAAGCCTGCAGCCCCGGCCCAACATTTTTACCCCCCCAAAAAAGAATACAAACTTTTGACAAGTCACAAGGGGGGAATGTTGGGATGCTGGCTGGCCTTTTCTTGGCCTTTTCCAGTGGATCAGGATTTGCTGCGACAGTGACATGTCGGACCAGTCGCCCAGGAGGAAACAACAGGTGGAGCGACTGTCCATACTCCTCCCAGTGAGACGCGCAGAAAAGGACGCAGCCGAAATCACACAACCGACACTGTCAGTCTCTGGTGCTGTGGCGGCTATCAAACTCGGCTAGTTTAAAAAAAAAAAACCCAAAATACTGGGACTAAATTTCGAGCCCCAGTGGAAGTCCCATTTCAAATCATGCTACATCTGAAACATGAACCGCTTTTGCACGGCGTTTCACATCTCTCCCCATTTCTTCCTTTTTTCTGCTGCCTCCTGCCTTTTCATGACAGCTGTGTTTATATGAAGAAATCAATGCGTTAACTTTGCAGAGCAGGTCGAACGGTTGATGACGGGGATGATGGCGTCACACGAGGAGGCTGACGGCCCCTCTACGCCAGCTTATTGCTGTTACCACAGTTTATTGAAGTCGGGTTGCAGTGCCGTAATTGATATAATGATTTTTCAAGATTTTATTGCATTTATTGAGTAAGGAATAATGAAACAAGGAGGAGGAATATAGATCCCATGTCTCCAAACAAGTTCAGCAAATTTGAAAGGAATTAATAGCGCTGACATTAAAATTCCGAGAAAAATGCACGCGCATACGCACATACAGTACAAATAACACATCCCTCAAAATTCATTTCAGCTATTCACTACTTGGGGCTACATGCATAATGAATGTATTCATCAAGTAATTATAGTGGAGGCAGTCGCACACTTCATCAGTCTATTCCTGTACCACAGAGATGGAGACGGAGCAGTGAAGGCAGGCCTTCACTGAAAGCCCTTCTGAGAACCTACCAAACCGTCTCTGGAAAGTCAAGGCTGTCACAATAAAATGTACATCAGAAAAAGACAGATGCTCCAGAAAAGAAAAGCTGTCTATTAAGTAGCATGAATAGTTTGTGGAGAAATAAGACTGAGATGAGCGCCAATTCAGAGAGACATCAGCTTAGAAGGAGGATTGAGTGATCCATAAACACCAGAGGCAGAGGTGTCAGTAATGATGACATAACTGGAGAGATATAAAAGATGAAGCATTAATGCTGGGAGATGTATGACTCTAAAGGGGTGGCGGTGCACAGTGTATGTGTGTGTAAATGTATAGCTCTGCAGACTGGCACTTTGTTATTATTTAATGTTAAAAGGCGGGAGGTAAAGATTCTGTCAAGAGAGACAAAGAAAGAAGTCAGGATAGACTGAAGAGGTAGAAAAGCACAAAGCTAACTGGGTAAGAGGAAGATGATGTCATAATGATGCCGTCATGAGGGAATGACACACAATACCCATTGTTTCACAGCCATTTTCCGGATAATGATACATTACTTTGGAGCGCCTTCAGAAGGCTTCTGTGAGCGTCAGAACAGCGAAACAAATGACTTCACTATTGAGAAATAATTATTCAGGCAATTAAGTTTAAAAAAAAACCCCTTAGCAGCTCCTGAACATCTGCAGAGCTGTTGTCTGTAATGTTGCCGCGCTACGCTTTTACTGTATATACCATCAGATGTCAGGTGGTCGTGCTGTGCAGGAACAATATAGCTCTTCTATCACAGCATCATTTGCATTCAAATTAATTCCAACGAAAGCAAAGTGGAACGCTCAGCGAGGGAAGAGTTGAACTGTGTGTGATCTTCCTCTCTTCCAGAGAGCAGAGCCAGGAAAAAAGAGAGAGGCCTTCACGGGTATGAGTTAGAGACAAGTGGTGTTCTACTGGGGGGGGGGGGGG
>BJFM01001182.1:238206-249095 GCA_016586285.1 Arothron firmamentum | reverse complement strand
TATATATATATATATATATCTTGTGCTGTTCTTTGTACCAGCATGCACCATACATCCTTCCATGGAAACCAGCTGTTTCCAGCCAGGCAGAGTGACAAGGGACCAGAGGGCGCCATGGAAACTCTGGGGACTCTGACAGAAGCGTGCTGACAAGTGACAGCGACGCCCTCCTTTGCGCACATTGCGTCACGCTGCGCAGGACAGCACCCTCAGCAACAAAACAAGACGGAGGTCCTGCACCATGCTAGACTAATAGCCACGCTACGCTCTGCAGAAGTCAACTCTGATACAGGCCCCCTGCTGTGATCGCTGCTGATAGGGGGACAGTGTGACTCCTAGATGTCGGACTTCATATGTGCAAATGATAACTTCACTTCCTTTCTGCTTCTAAATCTGGCAAATATAAACTTTTTCAGCAATCCTCCGTTCCAACCACTGAAAGTGGGCTCAGCATTTGACCTCACATTCACCTTCACCTCAGCGTGCTGGGAAGTATCACGCTGGTCCTAATGGACATTGCGTTTCTTGTTTGTTAGCTTTGTTTGTTTCAGATGCAGAGTGCAAATAACATGTGTATGAAGGTTTGAGTGGACACACACACACACACACACACAGACACAGTCCAAAGATTCTCTCACAAACAAACATGCACACAATCTGTGACCAACTAGAGACCAGAGAGACATTGACATGACCCAGATAATGGGCCTAAAGTCTTGCCTCCACAATTTGATCAATTTGCAGTTTCCTCACAGTCGCGGCCAGTGCGCTGTCCCCTGCAGCTACCACGTAGCTCCCCCGCGCCTGGCCACGCGGACGCCTCGCTGCTAGCCGCAGCAAGGCGCTCTGCCTTTCACCCCTTTTCCCCCCAAATCACCGCTAAGCCTTCCTGATGCCTGCTGCTGGGATGAGCATGCTCTTGCTGCTGTCATCTCTCAGCAAGCACGGACAGGAGGGAAAAAGGCTGACAGTTTGTCTTGGACCATATGCCACGTGGCAGCAAAGTCTTAGTGATATGGCCGGAGTTTGGGCCACAGCCAAAGGCTCTCTTTCTTTGAATCTATTTTATTCGCTTCTTCCTTGAACGTGCCTGTGTCTCCAGTGGAAATGGGAAATAAAGTCAGCGTCTGGACCTCACCAGACTGGATTTATCGTCTGGCTCCGGCCACAAAGGGAAACGCTTTGATCGTTATTCGTGCAGTATTTCAGCCAGGGCTCACTACGGGTCTGGGGAGCGCACCGATAGCTGCAGAATTCTGTCACCAGCTCATGACAGACTTAATGCGGCGAGAAAATGCAAGATGGGAAAGATGTTAAGATGAAACTGTTTCCTTGTGTTTTGCCTGTAGACATTCCACTCCGCGGCCTTTCAATCAGATTCTGTCAGTGAACATCAACAAGGCCAAATTGATGAGAAAAAAAAATCTTTAAAGATTCATACAAAAAAAAGCCAGTGGGACTGATTGTTCTTTTCTATATTCAACGTTCAACTTGAGTTTGAGCGACATGGTCGATTTAGTGAATGAAACTATGCTCTTGTTTACGTTTTTTTTTGTTCTTGAGTATCTTCTCTGATTACTTTTTCCCCCCTGGAGTTGAAAGAGACCCTCAGGCCACCAACAAATGATTTTGGAAAAGTTCAGCGTGTGTTTCCATCTGCCAGAAGTGTGAGAGTGTGTCTGCAGCTTTGGTGTTGCCCAGGCTCCTGAAATTATAGTAAAAGACCACCATACCATGCTTAAAAATAGAGACATACTGCATGTTGATGACCGACACATCATCACATAAAACAGTTGAATCACAGAAACAACATTTTCAATCTGCCAATTCTGGAAAGATCTGCACAGACTTCGTACAAAGTTTGTCAAAATTCAACCATGCAAAAGAAATCAGTGAATTTCTGTTGCAGATAGAAAACGACACGTCCTGCAAGTCGTTGAAGCCCCCTTTAACGCGACGCGTCTGTCAGACAACACCTCCCTGACGCGTCAGCCTTCACAACTAGGCCCGAAACTGGGACAAAGTGGTCACCATTTTCACTCCGATGGTTCCCTACCTGCCTTCGCCGTTGCAGGAAGGGTCGGAGGCAGGGTGGGCGTTGATGAAAGAACTGACAGGTGAGTGACAGACGCCTCGAGGACGAGGAGGCAGGAAGGACGGGGGGAAGGTACGAGCGAGCTAGCCGGCGAGGTGGAGCGCAGCGCCACAGGTGAAGAGGTGCCAGAGTGAAAGATTGACGCACCTTGATGGCACTGGCAGGCAGACGTGACATAGGTGAGGGTCGGAGTTTGGGACCCTTCCAGGCTCCTCACAGCTGCTTATTTGTACCTGTCAGACAGATGCGCTGACGGGCAGCTTCGCACCGCAAACAACTCAATCATGTGTGTTTCATTTGGCCAAACATGGTCACTCTCAGCTCAACTATTTATAAAAGGCACTTTCATCATCTGTTTTTGTCTTCCTTTGAAGGAACATGCTTTAGTAAAATAAGAGATAGAAAGGACAACAAATGATGCAAAATATTCATTTTAAACTATTGCGCACAGTTTAATGCCACTGCAGAAATTATTCTAATAACAAGACTTTTTTTTTTTTTTTTAACTACTTCATAAGTATTTATTTGCTTCTAGTACCAAAAGTAATGGGTGTAATATAAAACCATAAGCAGTGTCTATCGATTACTAAATCACTTTTATTGGATTATTTTCTGCCTAAAAACATGAGCAGGCGATTCAACGAGTCGACCTAGATCAACAAGACGTGCTATTTGAACCGCACCTAAAAACAATAATGCTCTCCTTCATGCAGATGAAATATAAATTAATCAGAAGTGTGATATTTTATTCAGAGGGCCTCGGTAGCGAGCGGGGCACCCATCTGTCTCTCGTCTCTCTAGTCAGCCATGTCATGTGGGACTGAAGTGAAAGAGAAAGGAAGCCTCTCTGATTGCCGCCACCCAGCTCTTTGTTGCTGCTCAGTGTCACTGCCACTCACAAACCGTTCTGATGTGTTCGTTCCTCTCCACCTCCATTAACGTCAGTCTTGGTCGACACGGTCGCAAATGGATCGGCGAACAGGCCTAAAAAAGAGCGAGGGGAAATGCTTCATTTATGTTTCAGGTCTACATGGACACTGGAAGGGCTGAACAAGAGTGATGTCTATTTTTCTGATCTCTTCGTGGAGGTTTGCATTAATGGAACTGTCTCCGGTTTTCGGCCCTGAAATGCTAATCTTGTACCCTGAGGGGGCTCACCGAGAATCCTGCAGTTGTTGTCCTCAGCAGAGCAGCTTAGGCCCCACTGTCACTGAATGGAGATGGTTCAAGCAGACTGAGTGATGAGGTGCAAAAGAGGTCAGCATTCTAAAGGGGCTACCAATTGGATCATGACCCATGAGGGACAGATATGGGCAGGGGATTTAGCCTCTAAGGTCGCACCGGGGTCAAGGAGTGTCTTGCATTCCAGACTCGTAATCCTCTCCTTGCAGTCCGGAACGCCAGCCCTCGCTGGTCCACACATGCATGCCCACACATAGAAACATGCGCACTTCTCACTCTCTGGGCTCAGTCTCTTTGCCCTCCTCATCACTGAAGGAGTTGTGCTGATAGATGGGATCAGGAGAAGAAAACAGCGACTCTGGGCGCCCGTGCTCGGGCTGGCGTGCAGGTCACGGTGCCTGACTTGTCTTGTGATTGTGAGTCCCTTTTGCGCTGCATGGTAACCAGCTTGACCTGGGTCCACCCTGATACAACTGTTTTTTAAAAGACTGACAGCAGCTGGGCTGTGGGGGCGGGGACACATTCCACCAAGCTCCAGGATGTGTCTGTTAGAGAAACTTGGGGTTAAAAGTTATATCCACGCTCAAACTTCTGTCTGGGCCATGCTGTTCGACCATGCTGGGACCCGGGAGTGGAGAGGATGTGGATAATTTGTCAGAACAAGTCTGCTCAGTTTCTGCTTCCTGGATGTCGCCATTACCATCTCAAACATGTCTGAAATGCGGCTCACAGTGGCACGTCGGAGCCCGGGGCATCACGGCTTCGACAATCCAAGCCATTCATAGGCCCAGGCTACGCAACAGAGTCCAGAAGCCTCAGATGGTTTTGGAACCTGAACCTGTTGACATTTACACTGCAAATCCGGGCACGCAGTCAAAACACAAAAACGGTGACAAAAGTGCTCCACCTGTGGCTTCGGCTGCACACGGCACGCCGGTTCAAGCGCCACGGGATTTCACCCCCTACAGTTTGTGTTGGAGGGGCCCTCCTGCAGGCCCTTCAGTTGTACCCCCACCCCTCTCCATTTCCTATCCTACTACACTTTACCAAACAGAGCCAAATCAAACACAAGCTAACATAATGTAGCAGCATGTCAGAGGTGGGCCCTGGAGCAAAGTCTGAAACGTGAACCACTCTGTACCAGCCATTAGGGCAAGAGTAAACGCAGCTACGATTTCTTCCATCCAGCCCTTATGTTGTCCAGTGCTCTGTCTGTGTGTGTGTGTGTGTGTGTGTGTGTGTGTGTGTGTGTGTGTGTGCGTGCGCGTGTGAGCAGCAGATTGAATGATATATCCTGTGTGGCTGCGGTGCTCAGTGGGCCAGAGAGAAGTCCCAGCAGGGGACTGCTTCTCCCTTGGCCCCCAGGCCACTGCACTTCATCAATCTCTCCACTGGGAAAAGCCTGCTACTATATCACACACACAGACACCCACACACACACACACACACACGCGCACACATGCACTGCACGTATGAACCATACATAGCAAATCAAACAGCATCGGACAGCATGGGAAACTACGGCGGCAGTGTTTGTTCTAGACTTTCTTTGTGTTGATTTATTTTGTTAGGCTGTAACAACATATGAACACTGAATAACTAAAACCTAAAATATCTAGTTTTGCCACAGAAAGAGATAAAAAAATCTTTTGGCAGTGTAGATCTATGGAATATTACCATCCTCCGAACCTCCCTCTGGTTATAAAGAGATAATTTGTTTGCGCTGGTTTTCATTGTGGTGTTAATTTTTCCTCTGAGCCTTGACGCCACATGTTGTGCAAAAGGGCGCAGTCGGAGAGAATTCTGGCACCGGATCAATAACTGGCTGGAATTACGTTGATGAGGTGAGAGCTGATAGCTGCTGTGTTGGAGCCGAGCTCCTCTCACAGAGAGACACCCTTTCGCTTGTACCGCAGACAAACTCCAACACGTGTTTCTCGGTAAATAAAGAACTGGATGAGCGGGCTTTTTTTTTTTTTCATCACTTGTGTGACTGCAGTGAGATGAATCTGTGCAGACTCATTGGCTTTGCCTTGGAGAGTTAAAAGGAAGCATGAGAACAGACGGGTGCATGTAAACACTCACGCTCTGGCACAGTTCCTGGGAGCAGGGAGTGCATATTCAATAAAGGTGAGAAATAGCTAGCCTCCCCTGGAGATGACGCTGATGCCAAGACTTAGGAAACATGTCAGGAATTTCTCCTGGCTAATAACAGGAAGCAGGGATCCCCTCTCACTCAGTCACCATGCTGTATTCTATATGAACAGATTTAAAAGTCATGTTATGGCAAAATCCTCTGGGCCTGCGTCTGATTTAAATTGTGTTTATCTGCATGAATCTCGGTGAAAAGAAAGGAAAACTCGCCAGTATTTGAGCCTTAAATGACATATGTACTGAGCAATAGGTGGGAATTGTAAAAAATAGAGGCAGAATCTGTGGGAGACATTGTCAGTCATCTGTTAGTTAAGCAGCATTCAAGGTTTGATTCATGGCGTTGTCAAGACCAGAGGAAGGCGCGGAAGGAAAGAGCGAGGGAATGAAGGAGCAAAACGGAACATGAGCCAGAGCCGGTGAGGAGAGGTGGTTTACAGTACAATCAGCATTAAGGAAATTAGTTTGCACCGGCGTTGTGAGTGGGGAGGGGTGATTGATGCTAAGCTAGGCTAGCAGGAAGGAAGTTGAGAAATTAGCGGCAGGCCTGGGCACAGAGAGCTGTCAACTACTTCCTGGTCAATCAGGAGTGTGAAGCATGTGTGCGCTGCTCCTGCCCGCGTACCACTTCATCTACCGCAGTTCTGAAAACTAAAATCCGAGCAATGTGTGAACGTTGCATTGGTGCTCGATCCTTGCACAGCTTTCCCATCGCCATGCCCTTCATGCCCCTGCCTTTAGAATTAAACCTCAACCATGCCTTTATAGCCTCACAGGAGCAGGAAACCTGAGCAGAACCTGACTCTTACATTCTGAAACTCTAGTAGATCATCTTGATTTAGGAGGTAGTCAGCGCGGAGGAGTTATATCTTGAGTGTGACAACTGTGTGCAATAGCCTGCTGGGAAGTGGAAGGCCGGAGAGTTACCAAAACATTCTAAACTCCACGCACAGCCCAGACTCATGGCTGAGGCTTTTTCCGAGCAAAAAGAGCCCACGTCGCCCATTTTCCTAATCCTGGCTCGCTGGCCTCCACGCACAAGCCTTCAACAGCCCATCAAAACAAGACAGCGCAGTCTCCAGGGCAGCGTGTCAGAACTTGGCTCCGTGCATGCCAACTGTGCAGCCAGTCAAAGCCCTGACAATGGCAGTAGCAGCATACAGGCAGCGTAATTAAGCACGGCAACGGCGACAGGCGCAGAGGAGGAGAAGACACGAAGATGCCCTTGATACTTGGGTGTCGGCGATGACAGCATCTCCTCTGACAGCTTCATCTCACCGGCCGCCGCAGAAGCCCTTACGTCCCCTGACATGTGCGTTACTCATCCCTCCCTCACATTTCTGTTATACTAGACATGACGGGGGAGCGAGGGATGGTCGGGGGTGGAAGGGACGGACGCAGGGATTTTATGATGACTTGTTGGAATCAGCATTCAACAAAGGAGACCTTGCAGGCTGCTTAGCAGCAGCCTGACCGGGAGCGGCTGTCAGGAGGTTTTATCTGATGGAACAGGACCAGCGAACGAGCTACCTGTGATTTTCAAACGAATATCAACCTTTTGGGTTCAGCTTTGATGAGAATAGGTTGATGGGATACATGTTTGCTTTTATTAATGGATTTTCTGACTGAATGATCGTTAAAACGGCGCGGCTTTCGTCTCTGAATGCTGTCCGAGCGCTGCGCCAGATATGTTAGCCCTCTCAAAACCGCGTGTTGCCGCAGCCGCAGAAACGCCGATACCTCCGGGCTCCCTCCGAGTGGCCATTGTTGCCGTGGTGCCAAACAGCGCCGACCACTCAGAGAAAATGTATCCGTCTCTGACGGCTCAGCCCCCACGATGAAACCATTGCTCACGAGATTAGCGGACTATCTTCCCAGAATCGATATCTAAAAAAAATAAAATAAAATAAAATAAAAAATCACCAGCGCTGCTTTTTAAAAGACAAACGCTGTTAAAAGAGGCGCCGGTGCCTGACAGAGTGTTCCATTCCTCTCGGGCCAGATTGAGTTAACGCTCCTCCCCTCTCTCTCATCTCTCCCCAGCCCCTCCAGTTTCACAGAGACTTGCTGCCTTGATTTATCTGATGGAAGGAATTCTGTGCAGGGCTCTGGTGGTATCCCTATACTGTAACCTTTCCCCTCACCAGATGTTCCTCCATCTAAACACGGTAATGTTCATCCCCAAATCCCCGCGCCAACGTATCAAGTGGTCGCAACATGTTTACGCGCACCGGGGCTGACAGAAGTGATGGGAAAAGTGACAGGAGCGTTGGGGGCGGGAGGGCAAGGAAGCGGGGGGGGAATCAGTGGACAGAAGGAGGTGTTGGACATATGCACATGCCAGCTGATGACTCCAGGCTGACCTGCAGGAGTGAAGGGAGGCCTGGGGGCAGAAAAGGGTTGATAACTCCCACAATAGTTGTAACGTGCGATACTTAGAGTTCAGCAGTTTGCCTGGATCTGCGCGTCCGGAGTGATTTAGTGTATCCTTCCATTTTACACAGAATTTTTTCTTTTAAATTCTCTCTTGATTCAGTGCTGACCTTTGGGGCGACTGGTGAAGATGCCTTTTAGTGGAGCTGCTGTAAAAGAGAGAGAGAGAGAGGGAAAAAAGGAGAAAACAAACTGCTTTTATTAGAAACAAGACCCAGCATGGAGTTATGATTTAAACGTGCAGTGTTCTCATATAAGTGGATCCAATTTCAACAGATCCTGTGATTTACATATGTGTCACACCTGAAATTTAAAGTCAAAAGTGTAATTTCAAACTTAATCCTAATTATTCCCATGAAAAACATTTTAAATACAAGTCAAAAGTGCTGCATGCTGAAGCAGCACGATGCTTCTGTCAGTAAGCATGCTAACACAAACACCCCCACCACGCTCTGCTTGGTTTCCAGGGTAACTGGACTTCATCATCCCTCCCTGTTTGACTTTTCTAATACTCATTTTTGGATTGTTGGGCTTTAAAACCACAATTTTGCCAGAGCAGGCCTTTTAAAAACATCATTCTCATGAATGTTACAGCAAATAAATGTTTATTCCTCCGTGCTGGGTTTGTTTTCGATTAAATCATTAAATCTGGCTCCACCAGTCGGTTAAATTAAGTTAGATGGTGAAACCGGGTTCAGATTTCAGGCTCTTTATCCCGTACCGGGAGCGAACGCAGGCATCGCCGGCATGATAGACAGGGCCTGAGTAGGAAACAGAGGGATGATGATGACAACGATGACAACCCTGATGATGATGATTGGGGCTAAGCTATGTCAAAGCCGTGACAGCTTTGACCGCCTCAGCCAATATTTGTCACTTTCAGCGTTGGCGAATTCTTGATTTGATGTGCCTTAATTGATTCAGCTCTGCTTGGCACTGTCTGTCTGACTGCCACTCCCCTCCCCGAGCCACAGCCAGCGCTTCTTTAGCGACCATCACAGGGGGACGAGGCAGATGAAGACGAATGGAGCGGAGCAGGAAGAGCAGCGGGCGCTAGCCTCTCTCTGACCTCTTCCATGACACAATAAGCCCTAAATGGCAGAAATGACTGAGGATCATGTGCTTCAAAGTAAAACATGGCCGCCGACGATGCACGCGTGAAAAAAAGTCATGAAGAAGGTACCATCACAAAGTAGAGTGAACAATATTTAAGAAGCAAAAACAGGTTGTCAATGTGCAAATACAGTTCAGGATTTCTACTAGAACAGTTTTAAGATTTGGGTGGAAAAAAAAAATCTATTGACTCTATAGTATGTGGACTGTTACCATGGTGTTCAGACCAAGGTTGGGCCATCAGCATCCCATTGTTGCCGGGCACATTTACCTTGGTTGTTCCAAGCTAATCCGTGACCACCGCAGCCAAAATTGATTTGCTCTTCCTTTATTGTAATGGCTGGAGCACGCGAGCGTTGAGTGGTTGCCGCTGGAAACGCACGGACCCTCTTCCTGTTTCAGCCTTGAACTAAATGATTGCGAAGATTAGGCTGCTCAGGGGCAACAAAAATTTGTTTCACAAACACCTCTCTGCGTGTGTGTCTTTCAATGATGAATGTGCAAAGAAAATCTCTTCCTTGAAGAGTTGTGTTAAAACACACACACCCACACACACACACACACACACACTGTTGCAAATTACTTGATACATGAGGTACTCCAGAAAGCACACGGCTTTCTTCTGCACGACCCCCACCCATTGTGCGCGTGTTGAAAGCTGGTAAAGTTCCTTTTGAACCGAGTGAAAGAGGCTCGAGCTTTCTGACAACAACAGACACCACTAATAAATGTGAAGATGCACGCTTTTATCGGAAGAATAATTCTGCTTTATCCGCCGTTTCATGTTGGCTCCGGCCGAGTAATTCAAGGAAGCTTTAATCTCCAGCCAGGGTCCCTCGTTTTAAGGCGAGCCGTGGGTATCGCATGAAGAGAAACAGAAGGAGCAGCACTTTCTTTGCAATAAAACGTAGAGTACACCGAAACTGTCGGCTCGAAATTTAAATGCACAGTTGATTGCTTTTAAAGTGGGCGCCGCTGATATCCTGCCGTGGTTTTAAGGCTTCTTTGACGGGTGGTAAAAGCCTGGAAAAAAAAAAAGAATCTTACAGGCAAAGATCAAGAATGCATAATTGCGAAAGAACAGGTTGTAGTTTTATTAAAAAGCGCTTCCCGTGCTGGCTGCCCCGCTCTCCACCAGCCACCGCGCATTATGCTGCTGTGCTGATGTCACATTGATTATGCTGATTGTAAACTGCCTTTGTTTGTGGCCTCCTCCCTCCCTCCCGTCACTCATCCCTCTGCAGGGATGAGCAGAAGTCACACTAAAAGCCATCTTTTCCATGTTTTTTTGCATTTTCAGGTCAGGTTGTAGATAACACCAGTCCCACCGGAGGCCCGGGCGACTCCATTCCTTCGCACGCCGGCATATTAATTGCTTTTTAATGTTCTCCTGCGTCGCTGAAAGTCGTGGTATACTAACAAATCAACAACAATAAGGTTCTTTTTGCGGTTGTGGGCCACAGCCAAGACTAAAAGGGTACAGTCACTGAATAATCCATGCAGGCTGCAATGGAATGAAGGCTTCAAGCTGGTAAAGGAGGCAGTGTAACAGGAGGCCATTTGGCTTTCTTTCTGGTTTGTCCCAAGTGCCCTCTGCTCCCAGCTGTGCACACGCTGCAGAATGGGACTTTGGTGCGAGTGCGGATGGAAAGATGTAATACTGATCCAGCTAATCCGGCTAACTTGATGAAGCATTGTGACATGTGTGTCCCTCTCGAACCGTGACTTCAGGCAAAATTAGACTTTTTAGCATTTATTATTTATCCCCACGCTTATAAAGACGAAGAACCCCGTTCCAGAGAGCCTTTTAGCATGATAATCTATTATGCCAAATCTCTTGAAAATGTATATGTTAGCAAGCTGTAAAATGTTAATGTGGGATAAACATCAACTGTATGTTATTCCTATATACTAT
>BJFM01001182.1:217755-238100 GCA_016586285.1 Arothron firmamentum | reverse complement strand
ATATATATATATAAACACAGTATATATTTAATTGCTTTAATTTGTTGGTCTTTGATTAGTGTTAGCTAACTGTATTTGCTGTTTCATGCTGTTAGTTTCATTTTTGCCTAATATTTCACTTACTTCAGTCACATTTTTCATTCAGCACTAAAACACGTGCTCTAAACATGTATATAAGCACATTTTTGACATTAGAGATCATTAGGAAAGCAAAGGTTTGCATTTGCACACAAGCAGCAATATTTCATCGGGTGAGGAACACTCACGGTGGTGGTAGTGGTGGTGGGAGGGGGGGGTGGAGGTCATCAGTGAGTGTTTGGAGCTTGAGTTACAGGGCCAGCATCTGCCATCCGGCCATCAGGCCCTCATATCCATCACTGGCCGATGGCGTGGTGCAGCCCGGCATTTGTAAAAACACCCAGAGGAAATGGAGTCTCTGGGCCAGACAAGAATAAAATTAGCTTGATGACTAAGTTCCTCCTCAGTTCCCAGTGGGAATAGAACTCTGCCATTTGTTTTCATTACTTCCCCTGGCTGTAGATGGGAGAACGACGCGCGCGTGTGTGTGTGTGTGTGTGTGTGTGTGAGGCTGTGTTTGTGTGCGCGCATGTTCGGTGTAAATGGTGCATGCGTCTGCTCGTGTCTCCAGACTGAACACACAGGCGCTGCGACATTTCCTGTACTGTAAGGGTTTAATCAAACATATTTACTCGTAAACAGGCCACTCGGATTTCAAAGCTCCTTCCATGTGGAATATCCGTGCCTGCTCTGCAGAGGTGACATTCCTCTTGGAATTGTTCCACCACCCTTTGTGGCGCACGATATCGGCTTTAGCCAGTTCATTGCATTAGCCTGCAGAATATCTAATAAACACACACAGGTTGTAAAAATTGATCTGCTCACGAATGTGTTTTCATTTATTTCCAGCGCCGTGATCCGGTTCAACTTTTGCTGAACTAAATATTTAACAAGTTTATTCTTTGTGGCGCACGGTAACGCCTCCCCACTTCAAAAGCCGTGACTCATTTTACGGAGCGCATATTCATCTGAGGAGATTCATCGGCGTGCGACAAAAAGAAAAAAAAGCACAGGCAGTTGCGCTCATGGAGAATGATCACAGAAGAGAGATCCAGCTATAAAGTTCAATTAAAATGGATACCAAATCATAACAATCCATGTAATCTTTGTCTCCAGAATCTGTAAGATGTTCATCGGTGCCGTTTTATGGCATTAAAAATGTGAAACAGCCTCTGAGTGAAGCAGCCAGTCTTCTATAAATAGAAGGAAGCTTCTCAGAACTGCACAAATGTTGACCATATTTACAGCATTCGCATTCGTCTTGTTGGCTCTTCATGCACACACACACACACACACACACACACACTTGCGCACACACTTTAGATTAGTTCCAGCTTTTACCCAGGGTGCCTGTTAGTGCTGACGTGAAGACATCTTGTACTTCTTTCAAGCATGTAGCATTAACACCTTTGCCCCCTGTGTAAACCCGGAGTGCTGACCCGCAGCAGCGAACCAGAGGCTCACACCTCAGACGGGGCGGCGTGCGAGCCTGCGCAGCGCTGGGCCGCAAACTCTCCACAGAAAGGAAGGAATCAGGAAAGGGAAAATTAGACAGAGAGATGTGAAAGTGTACAGAGAGAGAGAGAGAGAGAGAGAGTGTGTGTGTGGAGGCCTTGAACCAGAGGTGTGAACAGAAAGATCCGCTCCAACATTTGCACATAACTTCACACATAACAATAGATCCGGTTTAAAAAATGTGTTTTGCTTGATCTACCCAGATATTCATCCTTTAACTCTGTTTCCAACCTTTTGTGGGACTAAAACTCTCACTTGTAAATGGTTTAAACTGAAACAGCGGTGTTGTGGTCCCATTGGACACCTTTACCGAGTTAAAGGCAATACAGTTTTTATGGTGAATAGCATGATGGGATTTAACAGGCATTCATCCCTCAAATAAAGTAATATCTAATGTTAAGATATCTTATATCTTAAGTTGATGATATTTGTTGATTGGATTATCCTGAACTAACTAGCTTGGATGGTGTTGAGCATTAGCCCCCTGAGCCCAGACTGTTCACATAGATTTATATATTTTACATGAATAGTGAGGAAAAGCAATTTACTATGTGATGTTATTCCATATTTGTTTTCTAATATAGCTAAAAACTGGACGCGCTGGACAGACTGGACAGGTCATTGCATATAAAGTGAGCGTTACATGATGCATTTAAATATGCGCTGCAGACAGGAAGCTGGGATGGTGAAAGAATTACACGACTCTGCAGAACCATTGTTGACTGAAAGGAGGAAGTGATTTTCTCTAATGTATCTCTGTGGCGCGTCCTTGTCCCCCTACGGCCGGCTGGGGGTCCTGCACGGCGCGGGTCAAGGCGGGTGTGACTGTGGAACAGCGAGGGAAAGAAGGGAGAGGAAAAGATGCTTTGCCTGTGACAAGGAAGCCACATAAAGGGAAGAAAAGCTCCATTTCCCCAGCTAAACGTACCCTTGGGAGGTGTAAGGGAGGGAGAGAGAGAGAGAGAGAGAGAGAGAGCAGAAGAAAGACGAAAGGTTATGAACTGACAATACTTGTGCAGGGCTGCAGATTTACAGCAACCGAGCAGCGAGAGAGCTCTGCCATGCTTATTTCTACAGCCAATTTAAACAAATTGCAGCGATGTTTCAATCACTCACATCCTCTTGTTGCTCATCCGCTCAGGGCCAAGGTTGTGGCTGCTGTATTATTTCTATTTCAATTACCCCTGGATAAATACTTTCCCCTGGTGAGGCAGTCTTCCTCCATGGGAAAGTCCCCACATGCTGGACAAATATCCACACACGCTCCACAATCCCATGCGCTCGCTTCTCCAGCTCGGAAAAGAAACCGGTTTTAAGAATCTGTCAGCACTTCTGATTATGCTGTCAGCATCGGGCGACTTTCCTTTCTTTGAAGGTGATGCTGGCGTGATGTTTACTGGAAAAAATGAGAGCGATCTGCTACCGGGTCGCCATTGCCTTTTAATCACCGTTTGACAAAAAGGGGAGGAATAACAAGTCGACGGAAAACATGCAGTTCTGGAGTGAAATTCCTGACTGGTGGAGGCCCAGACGACAGCAGCAGAGATGAATAAATACGGACTCGTTTGTATATTTGATTGGAAGGTGCGGTTGAAAGCAGTGGTAACCTGATACAGGTTTGATTCGGGTTGGGCGAGCAGTCCGGAGCAGGATGAGGGCAGCGGAGGATGGCTGGGGGCAGGTACGGGGTTGCCACAGTGTCTTTTTCATGTTGCAGATTAGAAGCAGATGTTGGTGGGATTACACCGCCGGTGTCATCACTCACCTCGCAGACGCCCCCACCCCCCCACCCTTTGGCGCGTGATAGTACGTGCACAGACCCACTGGCGCGTTTTCAGAAACCGTGCGTGCAGCCACAGAGTGAGGGGCGTCGGTGACTGATGGGATGCGCAGCACCATATCTAAATTAGCCGCTTCCAGGCCTTCCATGAAAATATATGGAGCATGGAAGTCAGATTCTTGAACCGCGAGCCCTGAACAAATCCTTCAAGTGAACGTGTCCTTTAAAGGAATCAATCAAGCCGCTTCCAAACGGCGAGCGCACGCTGACACACGGTTTTTTAAGAGATTACAAGACTGCATTTATTGTGGAGCAGCTGCCTGAACGTGACGTACAGCTTGGAAGTGTTTAGCCATCGAATACTGACTTATTGCTGCATGTAAGTTAATCTTTGTCTAGGTTTTTTTTTTTTTTTTTTTTAAACATTTAGTGATGCTGTTTTACTGTTGGACCAGTTTGAAATATTGCCGTTTGTGTGTGGATTTAATTACAGCTCTGACAAAGCATGAAAAAGTTGGAGAATTTGTTGTAGTCCTTTGGGAATCTGGCATGAAATAGGGAAATTTGTGAATGAAACACCACATTCTGAATCCATTTTTGTAAAATCTATCTATCTATCTATCTATCTATCTATCTATCTATCTATCTATCTATCTATCTATCTATCTATCTATCTATCTATCTATCTATCTATCTATCTATCTACGTGTCTGTCTGTCTGTCTGACTGCCCTCCATTTAATCTGTTGATAAAGCGCGGTCAGTGATGGAAAAACGATTTCACAGTTTGTCCTGCAAATGATTAGCACTTGTGAGGCGGTTCGCACTGACAAGTTTGAGAGTTTTAAAAGATAATGGGACTCTCCTGGTCTTGAAAGCAGAAGATCCTCAACCTCTGCCTCCATTTCAGTTTGAGGCTCTCTGTGTTCTCCAGCAGCATTCTACCGCGTGTCTTATTGTGACGCTCTGCTCCTGTGATCTTGTCCCCAGAATAACCCCTGCCTAATCGCTGACCTCAGAACTGTGGACCTCTCCCAGGGTCTTGAAGTGGTCCCGGCCTGAAAGATGAATGACTTGCCTGAGAAACCGCTGTCTTCAGAGATCTTATAAGTGCTGATGGGATCTAATCCTCAGATCAATGGAGCCCTAGGAGTGTCTGAACATATGTATGTGTGTGTGTGTGTGTGTGTGAATGCTGTATGTAAGGAAATATTTACACACATGAGGCTGAGCCAGGCATTTGACTGTAGCCTGGGCTGTTTGATGTCAGCAGAGTGTTGTTGTATGGTGTTGGTACAGTTGGACAGGAGCCTTCAGGCTCCATAAGAAAGAGCTTTTAGAGGGGTGAAGCTGCAGCGCGGCGGCCACAGAGCTTATTGTTCCTGACAGGAGCCACACTCGGGCTGTGAGTCTGGACGCAGCTGTTGAGAATATCTGCACATCACAGCGCGTGCTTCTGTTATTTTGACCACAACAATCAGCCATTGCAGCCTGGCAGCCAGCTTCTGGTGGGAGTTCAGAGGTCCTGAGCAGATGTCAGAGGTAACTGGAGATCAACTGCCACCGCAGGCACTCGTGCAAAGACTGGTGTCGTACAAATGCATCCTTGCAAACACACAACATGTCTGCGTGGACTGGCAGCGCTGAATTTGCCCTTTAGTAATTACACTTCTATGCAAAAAAAAAACAGCTGGTGCGATGGGTTTTACTTGGAAAACTGATTAGAGTAACTATAAGACCCGTAGAAGAAGTTCTGGTTGATACCTGGTTGACCTGCAGGGTCTTCCTCCCTCATCACACACCACTAACATATCCTGTGGAAATTTGGGATAAATAAATCTAAATTACACAGAGATTTCTCTAAATCAGATCAATAAAAACTGTCTGTGTGTGTGTGTGTGTGTGTGTGTGTGTGTGTGTGTGTGTGTGTGTGTGTGTGTGTGTGTGTGTGTGTGTGTGTGTGTGTGTGTTTGTGTGTGTGCGTGCGCAGACAGAGTGTGGACAGCCGAGGCTCCAGCCAGTGTCTGAAGCCTGGGGGAGATGCGGAGGCCGTCCTGCTGCAGCAGACAGGCTGCTGGAGATTATACAACTTAAGATAGACAGATACTCAGAGAGGTTCAAAGACCGTAATGTAGAGTTTTATGAGAGGATGTTGGAAGATTGCAGGCCACAGCAGCACTTAAGACACACGTAATTGTGAGAAGAAAAAAAAAAGCATCCTTATCTCAACATGTCATTCAGTGTCTCTTCCAGTGATGGAGGAATAAGCAAGTTAGTAAAGGTAATCTAGCTTTATTTATTTACAGCACAGTTCATTTTAGTTGGATCGGTTTGGCTGTACTTTAATTTAAACATAGATTTATTAATGTAGTGGAACAGAGATATTAAAAATCAGACTTTATTCAGACAGAAGGACTCGACTCCAAGTGTTGCTGTTGTCTTGCTCCTTCGTGTTAGAGCACTTCAAGCTACAGCGTCATGTAGCAAGTAGCTCACACAACACAAGAGGACAAGTAGGCACAAAACAGAGGCATTATGTGCACCAGGCTCACCCCAAATAATGCTTGTCATGGTCTATATTTGGTTTCAAAGGGCAACTCTGCTCCCTCTTATCACCCCCAGAACATGGCGACTGTATGCAAACCCTGAGTGCTTTCTGAGAAGAGCCCAAGAGCCCGGAGGGCCGACTCTTGACAGACTATCTCTGTGCTCTTGACCCAGCCGAGCAGCGTGGAGATGGCCTTATGGTAACCGACGCACACAGGCCGTTTATTCTTTTAAAACCTTCAGATTAAAGTCTTCACAGGGAAGCATGAAAGGGTTCAAGTGGTTAGGTTTGGTTTCTGAGATGTGGATGATGGTCAATTATCATCTGATGTGAAGAGAGAATGAAAAGGACTCCGTCTGTGTGTGTGTGTGTGTGTGTGTGTGTGTGTGTGTGTGTGTGTGTGTGTGTGTGTGTGTGTGTGTGTGTGTGTGTGTGTGTGTGTGTGTGAGAGAGAGAGAGAGAGAGAGAGAGAGAGAGAGAGAGAGAGAGATAATTGAGCAAATGTGCAACAAATCCATGCAAATGTCCTGAAAAGCAGAGTTTGGCTGCTGGTATCAGGACTTTAAGTTCTCTCTTTCTGCCCACGGCCTCTATGTGGTATTTCTCCCTATAATCTCCTTGAATTAGCTTTATTTTACTTTTATTTATATTTTCTGAACTTGGTGCTAAATGGCCTCATAAGCTTTTCTGTTGAAAAATGCCTTATATTGCTATCTTTATGGCCTGAGAGTGTAATGATCTGGCCTAACAGCAGTTACTAATGCATCAAAATGTAGCTAAAGGCCATATGTTCATGCCTAATTCCTCCCCATTGCCCATATCATGGATTTATATCCTAAATCTGCTCCCTCTGACCTACAGTTAATCATAATAAAATCTGAAAGATGCAGCCTGTTGGGCTTCTACGTGCCCTAGAGTGTGCGTGCACATACGTGCTTGTATGTTTTTTCCTCCCTCCCCTTTCTTTTCTTTTTAGCTCCTCCATGTTACTTTTCAGCAATTGAAATCAAGGTAATGACTGGGCAAGGAAAAAGAATGTTCTTTCAATAGATAATTAGGGAGATTGGTTTACCAGAGCCACTCAAAGCCTTTTCAGATGCAGGGCTGAGGCCAGGCCTTGTTGTCTGCTCAGCCTGGAAGGCTCCCAGGAGAGGCATTCGCCTTGGCTTCATTTCTCAGAGCAGGTGCCTGGCAGGTAGTCAATGGAAACGGCTAGTTGAGATATATAAGGGAGCCATCCCCCTGGACAAAGGGTCAACATCACAGGTCAGGGGTCATGAGCAGAGGTCACAAGGTCAATGTTTAGCACAGAGGACCGGCGAGGTGACTGGAAACGTAGCTCAGACGGTCAGCTCTGTGACTGGATGCCTGATGAAGGTGTTGATGTAGTCGCTCTATGAGTACGTACAACAGAAACCAGCCAGAGGAAGCACAGATGCTGATCTTAACTGTGTTTATTATTTGAATCCATCAATACTTTTCCTCACAATATTAACTTTAGGATAGGAAAAGGTCATTTTGTCTGCACTGAGCTCTTGCTGTCCTATATTATTGCCACACATGAATTCAATTTTTTTTCTATTCTCACCGTATTTACTCTTTAGAGTATATTTCTCTATAATATGTGAACATAGTAGTTGTGTCATTTATGATATTGTGTGCATGCTGGTGTCCCATAAATGATTTATTCTCATGGATTTCCCATCACCGCATCTGTTTTATTGGCGCGTTATTATTTCACATCAGGCAGAGGCTGCTGGTCCCACGTCACAAATATCTTTTAAACGGCAGGCGTGTAGGACCAGGGGTCAGAGGTGGCGTGCTCTCTAATTTCTAATTAAATCTCAGCGTGGAAAGAGTGATCTGTCATTCTCCTGTTGGCCTCTAATGACAAGGGCTCAGCTACCACAGCTTTGCACATAAAAGGATCCACATTAATACCCCAATACAAGGCCACGGGCCCCGGGCTCCAACCACCTCTCGCTCCCTGGTGACACCCCAGGGGAACAGCCTGGAAACATCTAAGCAGTAAGAAGCAGCTACTGAAAAAGGCGGAGGGGGGAGGTTTCTATGTCACTCTAGTGGTGGCTCCTGGACATGCCGCCCTGATGTAGGGCCGCATCTGGGTCTGTGTTTGTGTGATGTGTAGCCGTGTTCATGATTGATTACAGAAGGCACAGTACACAAAGGAATTTGAACTTTAACTTAAGGGTTTTAGCCAAATCTACATTAGTGTTTCTGCTAATAAGTGCAGCATGGTTTAAAATATGGATGCCAATTCTAATCAAATAGAAAGCCTGTGAAATAAATATCTATTTTCTTACAACCAGGCTATTTACAACACAGGGGACTGGCTATATAAACAGTGCACAGCGAAGGAGGAATTTCTTTTAAAGTATCGGACCGACCAGCATATGCTAGATATAGGAAACCCATAGCATCAGTGGCTCCATTTCGGCTACAGGGGTCAAAGGCTAGGGAAGGTCAAAGGTGTCATCCTCCTTTCTCATCAGGAAGTGCATTAACATCATCTAGCTGTCCATTCTGATCCAGATGGTTGAACAGGCCACAAGACAGATGCCCCATTTTTAAAATATCTCAGGGATCCAAAACGCACCATCGAGAATAAATATGGCTCCGTCTTCGTATCTCAAAGGAATATGGCTAAGAGTGCATAAGGCCAGGCCGTATTCAGCATCCTTTAATTGATTTTTGGTGGGATGTGAACAGATTGTTCTCCCTGGTGCTTTCAAACGTTGCATTCTTTCAAGTAGAAAAATGTTAAGTCGTCAGGTTCACTTAATATTTTGCACGTTATTTACTTTCCAAAAATTGTTTCTGTGGGGTTAAGCTGATTTGTTGAGTGCTGTTCAAATCAGTAGTCTCGTTGGTGCGTTGGTGTTGGCAGAGGTCCACGATCCTTGTTCAAAAATAGCCAGGCAGCATATAGGGAGGAAGTGACCTCACCTCCATGTAAGCCATTTAACTGCAACATCTCGGAGGGGCTATACAGCGTTTCTGGTGTCGCAGGAGAGAGAAACTGCACAAAAATATTTGTCAGAGTCCATCATGTTATCCCATGAGCCTGTGTACCTTTTCGACCAATCGGCAGTGACTGTAAACGGACGGCTCCGCCTCTCCGAACCTGCAATTATTTTTACAGTCTGAGAAAAATCTTCCAGACACGCTCACCATCAAACAAATGGAGGCCCTCTAAGGCAAGTAGAGCGAGGCACCCTGCGGGGAGGCTTGGGCCGGTCCTCATGTCGCTGCTCAGATATGCACACACACTTGTGTTTGCAGAGAGCAACAGTGACTCATATTCTCTTTCTTATGCTCACATCCAAACACACATAAACTTATAGTACCCTGCCCACAGACCCCTGACTTGAACCTGCTGCTCTCACTCAGCGATGCATAAATCAGGGGGCTCTCAGCAGCACTGCTGGCCCTCAGTGCCACGCTGAACTTGACTCCACGGGAATAAACCGCTGAAACTGGATACACAAACTAATCCAGGCTAGGAGACAATTGCTGGCGTACAGAGGCCCTGGAGGTGCTGATACCCCCCCTGTGATGATACGCTGTCCCTGTCAGGAGACCTCTGACTCCTGCTCTGAGGCTTCACAGGCCTGCTAGGTGCTACTGGTCAGAGATCAGAGACGGGAGAACGAGTGAGGACATGAAGAGGAGGAGGAGAGGAGAGGCTACTGAAGACACGGCTGTCAGAGAGGTCTCATTCTTGGTCTTACAAACTCTGTCTCTAAATATTCCTCCTGAATCACCAGCGTTTAGAACCCTCCTGCTGTGTGAGTCCATAAATAGAAGCATTTTCAACAAGTCTTCTTTTTTTGTATTTCCTTTCACAGGTCAAACGATCGATGTAATGCTGCCAGTGTAGGAACGTATGCAAAAATGCTGTTATAACATGTTATAACTGAAACATTTTCCATTAATATAGAAAGCCTTTACCCTTAGAATAAAGCCCCCATTGTGAGCACTGGTTGTTTAATCTAAGGAGATCAGTTGTTTCAGGCATGTTGGAATGTGAACTGGAAAAGTTCATTGCTCACCGTGATTGATGAATCACCGGTTCTGTTATTAATTATTAATCATAGCTGATAACGCTAAGGTGGAATAAAAAACTTCCATCTATCTTCTAGCTATTGCCAAGCGAGCAACACCCAGCTGTAAATATTCCGACATCTCGTCCTGTAATGTGGCGGCGTCCCACGTCGCTCCCTGGATGTGTAATCGTGCTCCTGCAGCACGCGCTAATCCTCAGCCCACGCCCACTGTCACAGCTACGGGCCTGACACCAACTCCAGTAATGCAGGAATGCCTCAGTACTCCTCCGTCTCACTGGAGTGGCCATGTTTCACTCTGATAACATCAGGCACCAGCGCTCGCGGAGCCACGGGG
The DNA here is from genome assembly GCA_016586285.1 of Arothron firmamentum. Lineage (NCBI taxonomy): Eukaryota > Metazoa > Chordata > Actinopteri > Tetraodontiformes > Tetraodontidae > Arothron > Arothron firmamentum. Next base: position 227,758 of record BJFM01001182.1, on the reverse strand, counting down.
CTCCGAGACACACTTTTATGACTTGAGTATCTGGGACTGATACCCGCGGCCCTCGGCTCAGTGCCCCCTCCTCATACACTCAGACAATCTCCCTCTCTCTTTCCGTCTCACAGATGGCACACAAACATGTGCACATATATCCACGCACACGCCCCCACGCACACATGCGCACAAACCTCTAGGAATGCCTGCCAGCACACACACACACACATCTCCCACTTTGCACCCTTAGCTTTTGTGCCCACAGAGGCACAACTGTGGCCTGCAGTCAACTTGCATTTCATTAAGGTTTGATTAAATTAGTAATCAAAAATAAATCAAGTCACCTAACGTCTATTTTACATATTAACTCTTAATCTTATATCTATTTACAGCTGCCTTGAAAAAAAATATATGTGTACAGATAACCAAAATTAAAGAGGTCTTTCTTGTCACCTTTTTTTTTTTTCTATTTATTTATTTTCATGGAGATAACATATCAGAGCTGACACGTAACAGAGAGATATGCCAACTGTGACACCAGCAGGGATTTCCCTGATCCAGTTGAATCTGTAGCACTACGATAGATAGCGAAGTACAGATGGATCCGTAACAAATAATAAAGGCTGTGGTTTAAAGAGCATTTAATACGGTAAAAACACAAACACTTTAAAAAGAATTTCCAGTTGCACAACATTCTGTTTTGGAGATTAAATTTTGGGCCCAAAGAGGAAAAGAATCAGCCTTGACACAGTTCTGAGGATCCTCAGAGGTGACTGTTTCTCTCTGAAACGAGCTCGTGGTCAGGTCAGCCTTCATGCTTAGCAGCAAAATTGAGTGGAAAAAATAAATTTCTTTTCCCCTCTTAAAGCAAAAAACATGCAGTTTAATATTAAAATAGTACATCTCCCCGTTCTGACGCGCCGTGCAGGCCAGTGTTTGTGGCGTTGAACTCTTCCAGCTCTATTCTATATCAGCCAGGCCCAGCCGTGTGTGTTACGCCAAAGGGCTGAATGATTGAGGATGATGGAAACAAGCTGGGAGTTCACGATTCAGAACACAAGCACTCACTCACGCTTGTTAAAAGTGCCCAAATCAAGCCAAGTAGCCTCGAACAAGTCCGAATTTTTATCATCGTTTGCCACTTTTTATTGCGCGCACATTGTTTTAAATGAAGCGTGGCACTTTGGAATAGAGACAGAAAATTCTGCGCATAACTGAAGCTATCCTCTATTTCGCCTGTAGAACCGATGCGAACAGTTCAACAACCTGCAGACTCCAGCGTGGAGGCACCAATTTGGACAGTTTACTCCTGTCTGACCCTAAAACAGGCAGCACGTGTCTTTTGATGGACAACGCCACTCCGGTCCCTCCCGCTGGTGGTCAGTCACACAAACAAAAAGAGGGATGGGATGAGTTTCTCAGGGGAGTGAGGATAATAAAATCAGGGTGTCTGTGTCCTGAGTGGGGGGCCGTATTTGATGCTCTAACAGAATGAAGGTCTTTGGCGGCCACGCTTGGCATTCTTTTAGCTAAAGCAAGCAGATTTCTTTGAAACCTGGCCACCTTGGCTGAGGAGCCATTACTCCAGGGTTTTTTCTTTACATTAACCACGCCACAGCCTCGCAAGTGCATTACCGGCTGCCCCGATTGTACTCCCGCTTGTTAAATATTACCCCAACAGAGCTTTTGATTTTATTGTCATTTTTCCCTCCCCATACCGTTTATCCTCCTCCTCTCCCGCCGATCAGATTAGGATCGATTGCTGCATGGCAGCGCTGGCCCAGACATGAGGACCAGAACAACGCTACAGCGTGATTGTGCTCCTCAGGCCCCGCCTTGGAGACTATTCAGGCGACTAAATAGAATGATTTGCCCTTAGATGTCAAATTTCCTCCGAGACAAGGATGTCAATACCAATTAGATTGCCTGCAGTTGCCTTAGTTACACTAGCCGGCCCAGCCTCTTCTCCTCTAGAGAAACACCCTCTCTCTCTTTTAACATCTCACTCACATCTCTCTTTTTTAGGCGGAGTGGCGGTCTCGGCACCAAGCCTTTAGCCTCAAATCAGTTTTATGGCTGGCGCTGTGCAGACATTAGGCTAACTCCATTAGCCTCTCTGAAGGAGATGGCCTGAGGGGATACAAAGGGGGCAAGATGTGACTGGGCTCTCTCTCTCTCTCTCTCTCTCTCTCTCTCTCTCTCTCTCTCTCTCTCTCTCTCTCTCTCTCTCTCTCTCTCTCTCTCCCCCTCTCCCTCTCTCTCTCTCTTCTCCTCTGTGTGTGTGAGTGTGTGTGAGTGTGTGTATGGTGAAAGGGTGAAGGGGTAACATTGTCTCAGAGCATCTTTTGGTATCTCCTTAAAGGTCACTGTCTGCTGGTCCGAGGAGGCAAACGCCCACTGAAGCCAGAGCATAAACAAGAAAGAGAAGTAGGCAGAAAATGGATTAATGAACAAATGTAATTAGGAGAAAGGGAGGATGGAGAGAGCGGGAGAGAGGACTCTGTCTCCACTTAGCATTGTGGCTCCTGCAGGCGCTTAAGTGCTAACATGACAAACAGATGTGGCCATAGCCGGCCAGACATAGTGCTGCACGCTCACGTGCACACACGAGCGCACAAAGTACAGCAACACTTCCGCAAACGCAAATGCCATTTGTCTTTCACTGTCTCGGCTACATTCAAAATGGAATTTAGGAGCGCCGTGAAGAAAATGCAGAAAATGGGATTGAAAAAGAAGAAGCTGTCCCGTCGGACAGACGAACCAGACGAGTATAGAACTACACAAACACCTCGACGTGACGAATGCGTGGAAGCAAACAGTGACGCAAACCGGCTAAACCGCTGCAGTATGTACAGCAAAAAAGTATACATTCTCCTGGACCTTAGATGTAATTATGGAACTAAAAAAAAACATCTCTTTTACTAACTACACAGCTTGCTGTCTGTTTTTGGAAAAACGTGCCCCATACACACACACACATAAGCCTCGCGTTTGTGTTTGATGCTTTGCTGTACACCAGAACCTTTCTTTCACAGCCTTTGATCCGTCACGTCTGCCTGATGATAAGAACTCTCTGTTCTTTACTCAGCTGTCCACCAGTTACGTCTCCATGAAGTCATCTCGTCTGGCTTTAAACCTTGAACTGCTGTTGGTGTTGCTCGCAGCGCAGCTTCTGTCTTTCCTCCGCCTCGGCATTGCAGCTGGATTGGATAACAAACGTGTAAATGATTGTGTTGTGTGCATCATTATTGGTGCAGCAATGCGAAACCTTCTACCTTCTCCTCCAGGTTTCAGTTACCAACAGCAATCACCATTAAAAACTGCCATCGACTCAATCAATAGTTTCCCAGAAAGCGCCCAAATCAGCACCAGATAAAGTAATCAGCTCTGTTTCCAGTTCCGATAAAAACGGGGCGACTGTTTCCAGAGTGAGCAAAGGCCTCATTGTCTTCCAGACATTTGGAAATGAAGCACTATTACAAGGTTTCGTGCTAAACATAGCCAGCAAGCTCCATTTTTTTACAGCTCAACTGCGGGTCCGTTTGCTTAAAAGCACATGTCGAAGGCGTGTGCGCAAACCCAGAGCAAACCCAAATACATCTCAGCCGGGTGGATTCGGCAGTGGGGAACGGGGGAACGGGGACTTTGATTCTGAAGTTGGTTTAACCTTGCGGTGACACCTATTGCCGATGCTTTGAAAGAGTGGAGAGGAATCGTTTCCGCATGGCGGGATCTGCAATTAGGCGCCACATCTGCACCAGCGCCACCTCTCCCGCCGACCTCCAGTTCTGGCGAGCTCAGCGCACGGCGCTGGTGGGCCGCCAACGCAAACAGTTCCCACTGCAGCAAATAATTTTATGACACGACTTTCAAGCGTGGAACTGGATGTTCCTGCCGTGCCGTTACCGTTCAGTTAGCGATCGACAAGCTAAAGGCCAGATAAAAGCGGTGAGGGCACAGAAAAGAGGAGGAGGAGGAGGAGGAGATGCAGCGACGTCAGTGAGGCAGATATTTACAACCCGACCATCAGTCAGGCGCTCTAATCACAATAGATTAGGGCTGTAAAACTGCCTTTCTCCAAAAGATCCCCCTGACTGACAAGTGGAGATCACCAGCGGGCAGTGAAAATGGCGCGGACCCCGGCTGCGAGAGCTTCACTGTCTGTCGGTTATTTCAGCGCTGGGACAAAACGGCCCCCTTTGCCCTCTCGACTTCCACGCGTCTCATTAAATGCGAGCGGCTATTTCAGGCTCCGAGACTGATGTGCTGTGCTCTCAGGTTGGCATGTTTACCTTGCTCTCGTTTTTCTTGTGCTGAATAAGCACAGAATGTGACCATTAAATATATTGCTGATGGAGAGACAAGGAGAGGGAAACATCAATATGGAAGTGGACTGGAGTTACGGCCAGCTGTTCCACAGGATGAGCCGCCCCCGCCGTCTCGGGTGGCATGAATGTGAATTTTTGCCTATTTCTGTTAGAGTTGTGTTTGCTAAATTGACTCTACTTTCTGCTTGTGTTACATGTGCGAATCTCCCAAATTAATAAAAAAAAAAGTCACTGCAATTCCCTTTGTGTTGAAATAGTGACAGAAAAAGATCTTAAGGACTTGGTATAGTCCATAAATACAGTCCTACTTTCAGCACCTCTGAAATTAAACCTAAAGTCGCCCCAGAGGAGCAATTAGGCGATAAATCCCCACCGCTGACCACGTTCTGCCCTCTGTGCTCGTGACTGATGTCCCAAACTCTTTGAAGCCCCTCAGCACAGCAGCAGCAGCTCCCCTTCCCTTCCCTTCCTCTGGAAGATAACGTGCAAGCAGGAGCAGCGTCGGGTCTGAGGCCATGTGTCTGCATCCCGCCAGCGCCGAGGCGTGCACCGAGGCGTGCACCGAGGCGTGCGCCCGCCCTGGGTCTGCATTAATGAAGGCAGGACTCCAGATTGGCAAAAAATAAATAAAACAAAATTTAAAAAAAAGATGGCGTGTGATGGGTCGTGGCACATGCAGACTCACCCGGTCACATGTGCTAGCAATAAGTTGGCCGCTGCCACTTTGCTGAGACAAACAGATGGAACTGCTCTGAGACTGTTGTGGAGATGGGAATATTTCCCAGAATAAAGAGAGATGAGTGGCGTTTATGGAAATGCTGCAGGGTTACAGGAAAGTATTAAACGCTTTACAGCATTTTTACACTGCTAGAAACATTCTGTGTGCAGGTCCCAGTCTTCTTCCTCTTTGTCTAGATTCTCTTTCAGTCCAGTTTAGCTCTTCATAGCTACGCAAAATACCGGCTCTATATCTTATTTAATCTCACATGCAAATATTGAATGTAACTGATCATAGAGCAGCAGATTTCTGCACTGGCCGTTGCTCCCTTGTCGGAATAATAAGTTCCAGTAAATACGCTGTAGTGTCATTCATAAGCCGAACACAGGCGTTCAGCAAAGCACGCCGAATGTCTCTCAGAGATCACCGTCTTGTTTTGAACAGAGAAGTTAACCGTGCCAAGAGCAGAGGAATAACTGTTTGTATTAACATTTCAAAGGGACAGAAGAAAGAAGCGAATGACGAGCCAAACACCAAAGGGAGCGCAGGGAGGGGGGGGGGTGTGGATGGAAGTGTAAAGACTGTGTGGAATGCTCACGGATGAACTGGAAATGAACCCCAGAAAAGTCAGTCCGCACCTGACAAGATGTGCTGTCTCACCTGCGCACCACCTTGAGCTTGACGTCGGCGTGCAGCAGAGGCTGGTGAAAAAGCACAGAGAGAACTTGAAAAAGAAAAAAAATCATCTCTCTTCAGTCATGGAAGAAATGCACATTCTCTGTTCTTTTTCAATTCAATGCTTTGGATTTTTATTCACGGTTTTAGACGTTCCCTGCACATTTCCTTTAATCTGACTTGAACTTGAGAGACTGGGACACGGTTTCCCGATGCTCCAACACCTTTGCTGTGGACCCACTTTGCTCCTTTCCAACCCTTCCTCAGCTGTCATCAGCGACACACACACACACACACACACACATCGCATTAAAGCTGCGACTGCAGTGAGATAATGAGAGCGCAGTTGCATGTTGGAACAGTATTTAAGCAGGCTAATGTCCTGTTTGTTTTCCCTCTGCACTCTCCAATGAGAGTGTGTTGAGTGCCGTGATTGGTGTGTTTTTTCGTGTGTGTGTGTGTGTGTGTTTGGGGACACGCCCTCCCCTAAACAGGGCATGCAGGTCTTCGTGTGTCTGTCTGTCTGTCTGTTTCAGTCACTCACTTTCTCTCACTCACTCTTTTCTGTCTCTTCTTACTTCCCCTCTTTAATGTCTGCTTGTTTCCTCCCCCTCCTCCTCCTCCTCCTCCTCCTCCTCCTCTTTTATTCTCCCTCCCTCCCTCTCCTCCCACAGGGACTGTGTGCATTCCTGCCAGGAGGGGCGGAGGTGTCTGTGATCCAGGCTCGATAAGGACCAGGCCTCCCCTTCGTGCTGCCCTCACCCCCTCCCTGGGAAAATGGTTGCACCCTCCCTGGCAGGGCACCAGCTCCTCTTTGAGTGGGCTGCCAGCCGTGGCAGTGGGGACTTAACTTGATTTGTTAGTCTGCTGCTTCGTGTTGGCCCCGAACCCCTCGCGGCAACCCCCATTACCAAAGGTCTGGTTAGCTGGTACAGATCTGGAGTCTGGGGGGGGCTGAGGGGGTGTTAGAAGGTGAGCTAGATGAGATGAGGATGGAGGAATGTTCAGAGATCAGGAAATAATTCAAGGGTTGAACATCGAACGTTTTCTTTGAAGTTTTCACCACAAAAAAGGAAATATACACATCAAAGTAATACATTACATATATTGAAATTACTGTAATCTAAATAAATGCTTTGTATTTTCACTATTTTATTATTGTATTTACAACATGGTAATCTTTTATAATTTATAGGTTAAAGTATTCTCTGCTCTCTAATATTAAAAGCAAACTAAATTTATAAGCTAACATTTAGTAAATGTGTTGCAATTAGCTAAAATGCTCACGTTAGATCAGCACAGTTCCAGGCTGAAGGAGAATAAATTTTACTATAGTCTGTGTACATCAACAGTCCTTGAGTTGACCCTATCCTCTGTACATTACACACACACACACACACACACACACACACACACACACATACACACACACAAACTATCGTTTATACAGGCATTTGTAAAGGCCAAAGTTTTTCACATTCTTCCCCTGGTTTGCTTCTGGTGTTTTGTAATTGGCTCTCTTCTCGGCGCAGCGGCGGACAGCAGGCGCGGCGGCGGCGGCGGCGGCCCAGTCGGCCCATTGATCTTTCATCAGCCCATAGAGCTAAAGCTGAAGGCATGAGGGAGAGAGGCTGGAGACGCAGCCCCTCTTTTTTATGGCAGCCCGCTGGAGCCTGCCTCGGATTGTTCCCTGTTTCCTCAGATTGTTTTTCATTCTGTCAGGGCGCAGAGCCGCTGCCGCCCCGAGAAGGTGAGCTGAAGTGTCGGAGACATTTAGAGAAGCACGTCAGGGTATGTGGACACAATAGTAGAGGTCTATTTACTGATAAGCGCTTTTATTTTTAGTTTCTCGGGTGTGTCCTACTTTATGCTATATTCTCCTTTTTGGACTGAATAGATTCGGCCTGCGTGCTGATTGGGCGGCGCAGGCTGTGGAGCAGGGCGTGCTTCCTACCTATACATGCAGCGTCACAGCTAATTTTATATGTTTTTGATTTATAGAGGGGAAGACCCGAGCCAAAAAAATAATGTAGTGCTCCTGTAATAAGTCCTTGGTAAGCACTAACAAAAAGGCTGATTCTTTCAGGGAAGTAACTTAAGATTTGCTGCCGTGTGAAAGAAAATATAGCACTCCTGCTGCCTCAGAGACCAACGACTGAAACACGCTGTGCTCAGGGGCCTGGCTGTGCTGAAATCATGGGCATTTTTTGCCCTAGTCTGACTTTGACTGAATATTGTACTAAAAGAAATTACCTTTGCCAGCGAATTTTTCCTTTTAGAAGTAACATACTATTTCACTTTAAAATAATAATATGTGGAATTGTTAGTTTTGTGTTTGTCTTCCAAAATAGAAAAGAAAAAAACCTGCTCCATGGCTGCAGCCTTTAAGGGAGGGGTTGTGACATGGAAGGGAATAAGTGTCATCTAAATGTCTGTTTCTGAGTGGGAAGTATTGAAGATCGCAGCTGTTCTGCCTCAAATGGCAAACAGTAGCAGCGCTAATCCACTGGAAGAGATATTCATTTGACTGCTACACTTGATAACATTTCTCCACGGACTCCCACACTATTAATCAAAACCATTTTACATTAAGAAAAAGTAACAAGAGCTCTCAACACAAATCAAATTTCACTTAAGGGACTGAAATTACCTCCTCCATTTGCATGAGAGCCGCGGCAGTGGTCAAGACGTGCACGCGACATCCAATCAGCGGCTTTGGTGGGCATGTGGGTGTGGTCCGCTCTATCCCCAACAGTATTCCATTGATCCGAGGCTCCGGCGCTGAGCTGCAGCCGCCGTACAGGCCCTGAACTTGCTCCTCTAACCGTTACGTGATATTGCAACCCTTCTTCGGTGCAGCCCCGCGGGGACCTGCTCTGGAGGAGCGAGAGAGAGAGAGGGCGAGAGAGAGAAACAGCCTTCAGATTTGCAGATCAATTTTCACTGGACTTTGAATATTTCATGTAAGGAGCCGTGCAGCAGACGCACAGATGGGCTGCGTGTATGGCCGACAGACCCATCTGAATGCACACAATCCGGCCCAAACTTCTACATTTGTGGGAAAATTAAGCAAAGAGTTTGAAAACTGGCCAAAAAGCTTCAAACCTGAGAAAGTTCCGGGTGTCGTGATGTTTCCACTGAAATTAAAATTAGCTGCAAAGGAAAAAAAATGCATTTATCTCTCAGACTAAAGTGGTGACTGTTTGCAATGAGTGACAAGAAGACTTCCGTGAGAAGATGTTGCACAGGCGCGTGCTCACATGGCCAAGGGCCGGGTGAAAGCAATCGTGTCTGGATCATGTTTCCAGTCCAAGCGAACATGTGGTCGATGAAAGACTGCGATAGCGTCTCGGCCAGGTCCTGGAAGCAAACACACACACACACACAACATGTTTAAAAAGCATGTCTCAACACACAGACGCCGCGCCGTCCCAGCATGTACCGAGCTGCTTGTTTGCGTGTTGTCGTCTAATTCACCACCGCGCCGCAGCATCATGATCTGGTGCTGTCACTTAATTCTAAACGAAATGTTGAAATTATGTCCCATGCAAAAATGGGCCATAAATCCGTGCGGAGGATCAGCAGCGCCGCCGCAGCTGGATGACTCAGTCAATAAGCCACCCCTGACCCCTGCAGCTTCACCCACAGAAAGGATGTTGTTTCAGAAGACGAGGGTGAAACGCGAGCTTGTCGTGCCCCGTGTTTGTTTATCAAATATGCTCCTGGACTGGCTTTCTCCCAGGATGGCTGTAACTGAGAGATTTCTTCATGTAGGCATTAGAGCCGGCTATCGCTGTTGAATTATTTATTGACAACCAAAAAAAGAGAAAAGCTCCCCTTCCTTGAAGGTTGAAGACGTTTACTGACTCTGAGAAACGTCTGAGGGATGATGAAAAGGCGGTTTAACGCAGCACAGTAAAATTAATACTGAAAGAACTCTTTTGATTTTATCTGCCAGTACTTCTCCAGTGAAACCGGATTATATCCATTTTAATAGCGTGTTTGACAACCATACACTCTCTTTTTTAATTAGCTTAATGCTCTCTTCAAGAAGAAATAGGATGAAATTAAATAGAGAACCAGCGTACATATAAAATAAGAAGGTACACAGTCGAACCAAAACACACAATGAGAAACGGGGCGGTTGGTTCTCTGCTGCCAGATCTAAATCACAAATGATTTGTTCAAATCACAATAGATCACATTTGGTAATTTTCTGTGCCTGCTTTATTGTGTTAGTTTTTTTCTCCTTTTTTTTTTTTTTTTTTTAGTCTGCAGCAGTGAAAGAAGGAGAGACAGG
>BJFM01001182.1:207526-217738 GCA_016586285.1 Arothron firmamentum | reverse complement strand
GCACCAACTCATGAATTTATTCATTCACGTTGGGCAGCACCGTGCATTCGAACTGCTCGCATTTTGTAGCCTTTATCCAAACTTTTACCAGAAAACAAATTGTGAACTCTGGGCCCCCAGCGTCTCCTTGCATTAGTGTTTAGGCTAAAAGCCGCTCCCAGACTAATAATGGTGATCTACGCCTGCTCACTCTGCAAATAATCAATCATACTTAGTGTGTTTAAACAGGGAGGATTTACTAAAAAATCAGAACAAACTATTGTCTTACATATCCAGGAGACCCACTGCAGCCTACATTATGTAACAGTGAGGCGATATCTTCTGAAATAAACAGCTTTTGTTATAAAAATACGCATCACGGCAGCTTTTGTGAGCTCCGGGCCTAATTTGAATAAAATCACTCTGGCCCCGTGACCCCGGCTAATCTAAACACTCTCACACAAAGAGCCACTAAAGGGGGCCCGTGACCCATTTAGTGTCCTGGCCCATATTTCAAAAACTCAAGTAGATAAAGTTTGAGTGAGTCAGCACCCTTTCTATGCGGAAAAGTGTGGAAAACAAGAGGATTCTGGGGAAAACAGATAAGTCAGACAAGACGACTGAAGGGGGGAGAAAACTCAGCGCCGAATCAGAGATATTCATGGATGTGTGGAGCGTGTGCGTGCAACGTGTGTGTGCTGACAGGCTGACGGTTTCAGCTAAACTGTCCTGTTAAGAGCAGGAAGAAAGCCGAGGCTTTGATACGGAGAAATCAGGAAGGATCTGCACACTGATGGCCTCACAAAGACTCATCAGCATGAAATTCAATTTCTTACTGATGGACCTACAAAGAAGAGGCAGCACACACACACACACACACTCACACACACACTTTACTGCGGCCGCCTAATTCTCCATTTGACTTTAAATTCATTACAACAAGCAAAAATGGCTGTGCTGCTACCTTCAGGAGCATCAGTGATGGTGGGGAAAAAGCACAGACATGTCAGCCTGGAGAGCGCCGCAAAGAATGCTGAGGAACAGGACTGGAAATTGGGAGTGAGATCTCCAGGCTGATTACAAATGCAGCAATGCGCTAATGATGACACTGTTTGCGCTTTAATGTGATGAATTGATCTCACCAGGTTGAGAGGTTGGGGAGCGGACTTGTTCGAGCAACTTAGTTCAGCGAATCGAGACAAAAGAGCACTTTCCACTACTTCAACATGTTGTAACATCTATATTCTCAGCGTGTCCTCCCATACAAAGACGAGCCTCATCAACGTGGCAGCAGGTAAAGCAGGGGCCAGAGTTTGGTCTGTGTGCTTAATTAGGCCTGATCGGATGCCACAGGTATAGCCATGGTTTTTAGATCCGAGTTTAATTAGACAGAGCCACAGCCAGAGATAATAAAAAGCTTTCCTGGGACACCACAGATCTCAGAGGAGGTCTGAGCGCAACAAAACACAACTCTTCATCCGGTGAAACATGTCCCCCTGCAGCCGCCCAGGCGTCTCCCCCAGAAGTCAGAGAAATGCGTGTGTAAATGTCTGCAGAAAAAGGGAAGAAAAAGAAGAATGATGGAGCAGACGCAGACTCGCTGCTGCCGCATATGGCCTCGGAACGCGTCCTGCCTTTAGCGGAGTTTGTGCGCCAGGCGCCGACCAGAGTAATCTGTTTACAGTGCGCGCGTTGATGGTCATTTTTTATGATGTTGTTTAATCCGCGGTGGAGGTGGGTGAGGAGTGCATGCATGCGCGGGGAGGGAGGGGAGGGGGGGCGTCTCGCAGAGTTCCAGACAAGCTGGCTCCAGAGGCCATCTCTGTAGGCGATGGGCTTCTCTGTTTAAGCAGCGAGACAGGTGTAAATCTCCGCTGCCATCTTTCCTCTGCACTCCCAGCAGCACTCACCTGAATGTAAATAAATGCTTTATGGCCGAGTAAATGAACCACCTCTTTGCTTTCGTGGTCTTGTGCACACGCAGAGTGCGCCCTGGGGTGGCTGTTATTGTCGTGCGTTGTAAGACAACACCGTGCATATTAAAAGTTCAGGGAATACATTTCAAAGCGGGTTTTAATGTGACCTGTCAACACGTGTGCAAAGTGAATCATAAATAAGTGCAGCAAGCGGCGCGTATCTTATTCTATAAGCAATTACCTGTCTGGAAACATATTCCGACTACCAAAAGTCAGAAGTGCGTCCGTTCTTCTGCGCTCAAAGCCGATCTATCAGCCCTCATTTAGCCACCAAGCGTTTCAATGAGCGACGACGTGCGTGCGAGATCAGTCAAATAGTCTAGTTTTACACCGAAATGTCATCTCAGCGGCCCTGTTACGGGTTCACACGTCACGCAAAATGTGTTTCTGCGTGCGTGTGCGCAGAGCAAAAAACGGAGGCGGTGAGGAGGAGGAGGCGCGACCAAAATTCTGCAAAGTAGGTCTGTGCCACTCCTGATTAAGGATCGCTCCCAAAAGATGGTTGCAGACATGAGATAATGAGGTCCTGTGATAACGCGAGTCTCCTTTAAGTTTTTCCCATGAATCGAGACTGACGCCAGTCCACAAAACGACCCTGTGCATCGGCACCACGCTACTCACTTCTCATTTGTCGAGCACAAAAGCTGATCCAGCCCAAATCCGCACTAACAAACCAGGGGCCGGGAGCAAATCATATAATGTTCAATCGTATTCACTTCGCCACTAATTAACTGGAATCCCACCTTATTCTTAAATACAGTGACCAATTAAAGTGCCGTGTATGCCAAAGGTCTCCGGGGCCACAGTCGGTCGCCAGGAGCATTTGTGAAGGTCTGCGGCTTCACTAAAGGCAATGGATCTTATTAGGTGGCTGACCTCAGCCAGGAAAGGTTACAGACTTTTTCACTGCCCTCCGTCGGGAAACTAAGATGTTTCCTAATCGGATTTTAATTGGATGGCTGGTGCTTGTGTCCTCCGCGGGTGATGTGGGATTCCTGTTTGCGTTTCAGCCCGAATCCACAAAATAGGAGCCGGCAGCAGGCTGACTGATGGCTCCGGCCATCTCAGCACGGACATGGCCATACTTCCACTCACAATGTGTTCTTAATGCAGACAGAAAAATCAGCAGGTGTTGCCACATTATAGTTGACTGCAAATATTAAAAATACTAATAATAATTCCTACAATGTAAATTGTACTGGATTTTCTGTCATAAAAAATAACCCGCAAAATATATATTCTACTCCTCAACGTCCGCAGTCATTTTCTCCAATTCTCATTCGGATTTATATGCTTAAAGTTTAGCCAAACAGTTCAGCATACGTTCAAATCCTCCCCCCTCATTATCCCTGAAACACTTATACGCAAAACATCTGTAGGGAACTTCAAAAAGGAAAGTCCGGCTCTTACCCCCTCTTCTACTATTTCTTTTTTCTTTTTTCTTTTTTTCCCCCATGTGGTTTTCGTGTATTGTCTAACTTTGTAAATACGCCCAGTCTCGTGTTTCACATGTCACAAATCTGTGGCGACTTGCAAATGTAACATGCAAAAGACGTAAAACGGTAAAAGAAAAAGAAAAAAAAGCACAAAGCAGCAGACGAGTCGCATTAAGCTTTTATTGGCCCGAAATGTTTAAAAAAAAAAAAAAAAAAAAAAAAAAAAGAGTTTTCTTTTTAACTTGCATTTGAACCTCGATGCAGATCAGTGAAGATCTGAATAATCACGCTGTTTCGTGGGGAATATGGATGAAACCAGCAGCGCGCTCAAGTTAACGCGCACCGAAAGCCAGATAAACATGTTGACACATAACATCAGTGGCAACACAGCCCAAAAACAAAGACACAACTTAATCCGTCTGCACGTTAAACACGGTTATGTTTAAACATGACCGGAGTCAGCCGAAAGTTCTGAGGAAATGTATGGAATGTCAAAGGGGCCTGCGTTTAGTTTCAGTTGCAAAAAATAAATGCAAAATGCATTCATTTTATAGATTCCACTAGTGTCAGAAGAAGAGCTGAAGAAAAACAGCTCTACACCCTGGAAACTTTTAGGCAAATGTCGAGAAAACAGTAGAAATTAGGCGAGGACGCGGATCCAACGCGCAGAAAAGCTCAATTGACCGCACTCAGCTCCGCCGCCGCTGCAGCTCGATGCAGCCACTTCAGATTGTCTCCTGACAAAACCGTTAATTCACCCAGAAACTGGAGGTCAAGTTTCAGCAGGAGGAGCGAGGGATGAAAAAGCTGCGCAGGGGCCTTTATTTACGCCAAACTTTCCCAAACTGTCCCTGGATAAAGGCTTGACTTTGGGCACCTGATGTTATTTAGACATGTCTAATATTAATAAATGAATAATTCAATAAAGGAAAGGCTGCTTTTCAAAAGTAGCTGAAAAAGTCCAGTTATTTTAGAGATGCATTTAAAAGGAATTCTCTAAAACATGAGGCTTGAAATGCTCTTGCAGAATTTAAAAGAGTAAAACTGGATTTTTCTCTATTTCTATTCCTGAAAGACTTTTGGTACACTCTAGGCTACAGCTTCCCTGAGGTCTCCAATTTATTCTGAAGCCACTCAAGTAGTGAGCTGGGCATATGTTTCAGTGGCTCCAGTGTGTGTTTTACTTTATTTGATTAAAGTGTAACTAAATTTGTTTAAACAACCGCTATCCTGTAATGTGTTTATTGTTCCTCTAGAAAGGGGAGTTTTTTGTTTTGTTTTTTTAAAAAGAAAGCTGGGACGAGCTGCAGCAGAATCCAGACTGAAAGAATTAGTCCCGGGGCGTCTGCGCTCGGCACCTGCAGGTGGTGGCGGCCGAGCTCATCCCAGGATAACCCAGAGAAGCCACTCAAGATCATCTAAGACGCACAGATTATGCTAAACTTGAGGGAACAGACACCTACTTTTACAAGGTCATTCAGGGATATGAATAGTTCTGCTCATGTAGTGAAAGTATGCAGCAAATATCCCTGCCTGCACTAGGAGGTGACCTACACCTGGTCTCAAGCCTGATGGGCCACATGTGTGAGCATAAGCACAATGCCTGAAACTTCCTCGTTTCCCTAAATGCTGATTTAGCATGGATTTACTTTTAAAGACTGCCATGCCGCTCGATCCAGTGGCCTCAATCAACCATCCCGTGAGGGGAAATCAGCCGGGCTTCTCTTACCTGTGCCTCTCACACGCACTCTCCTTTCCACCTGTGGGTTTCCCTTTCAAAGCCCTGCGTCAGCGGATGAACATGAAAACTGGGTCATCCCAGTCTGAGCCCAGCACCAGAGCCCAGCACTGGTCAGCCCACAGGTCAGCTGTAACAAGCCCTGATATGCTGATTTAATGGCAACAACAGTGACAATGTGCAAGGCTCCAACCCGGAGTCAGTCTCAGCGGTGCTGCAGCCGAGCAGAGAGCCCACGTCTGGAGTTTGGGACCCAACCGGGGCTGTTGAAGAACATCGCGGAGAACATACAGTATTTACATTGCGCTAAGTTGATGACAAATACCCTCAGGATTTTTCTGCTTCCCATTTGCTATTGTTTGTTTTTAGCAGGCGAAACTGGTTCCAGAAACATTCCCTCTGCAGAGAATCTGAGGAGGGAAATGCTTATCTGTTGGCAAGGCAGTCACACAAGGCAGGCTGAGGGCTTCTGACACATGGTGCACATCTGAGGCCAGATCGCCAGCAACGTCTTGATGGTGCAGAGACGAGGAAAAGCAAGCGCCAGCTGTGTGCGGTGTGAAACAGACAAATCCCACACATCACGCTCTGCGTGCTGGTGGACTGGTTGGTTCGAATGGTGCTGGGCGCAGGAGCTCGGGGGTAACTGGATTCTGCAGCAACAGGTGATAATGGGCAGAGCTGGGTTTATGTGAATAGAGGCCATTATGCCAACGGAGGCTAAGCAAAGCAGACGGGGCGTTGCCGACCACCTCAAAGGGGCACATTCAGAGCTAACAGGACCTTTGTTTTTCCTTTTCAACTTCACAGTTTGGCTGCTTCTTAAAAATGATGTGCTGGAGTTGCTGTCCATGACCGGCTCTTTACAGAAGAACTGTCACATGACCAATTTCCTTGTCAAGCAGTTGTCAATGAGCGCATCCCCTAATTAACTAAAATTGTTTTTGATCAATATCTATAACCAGTCGGCTCAGGAATTGATGAGAGCAAGGGCTGATGTGACCGAGAATGTCATCGACAGGTGAGGAGGTGATCATTCCTGCCAATCGACTAAAACCCTCGCACCTCTGGAAAGCGCCTTTTCCAATTTACGCTCGGGCTTGAGCAACGGTTCCTCCACGGATCAATTCTAAGCCAAGCTAATTGGTGGAGGTGAATGGCGTGTATTTATAAACTCATTACACTGCCAGTTGAACGCGTCCCTCTCCGCGCGGCGCCGGGGTGTTTCGTAACAAAGTTTGGGCTCGTTACAGTGGCGGAATATTGCAATCTGGTGACGTTTCCTTTCCCTATCATGCTGTGTTAAGCTTGATGAGTCTCAGCGTGCAATCTTGTCCTTTCAGGAGCGGTGCCACCAAGTCTGCCCTCACTTATCATTAACAATCTGCAAATAAACAGGACAGCATACATTACATCACTTGCAGCTCCCTGATCAATTCCAGGAATGTCTTTGAAGCTGTGCTTAATGAACCTAAACAGTATGGCTGTTGTATGGGCACGAAGCCTCACAACCCATGACCCTGATGCAGCGTTTCCTCACAGAAGGCAAGGGTTATACAAGAATTTCAAATTATTCGGTTAAATAGGCATCTTGCAGCACTGACTTCACAAATCAACCCCACAAACTGTTTGAAAGCGGCGCCGGATGCTGTTCCACCAGCCGTCCCAGAGATCAACCACCCGGGCCGGGGTGAGATGTCAGAGCCCGTCCAGACACACATCCTGGCCCTTTTGATTTTGATATGTATGATCTCTGTTAATATATAAAAGAGAAGCGCTGACAAAGTTGGCTTCATCAATCAGTGGTGTCCGCTCGGACCTTTTTATAGCCTCTTCAGTTCCCTGAGAGCCCTAACCCTGTAAAAGTTTATATAGTGTATTGACCATTCTCTACTTGCTTAGCTAATGAAGCCAGTCGGGCCACAGAGACTGAACGGCTGCCGCTGTGTCAACACTGCTTCCTATTTGATGACACCTTCCACTAAATTGAAATGTGCTGCTAATGGGGGTGAGTGTTTAAAGGAGAAGAATAAGGCCCAGTTATTGACACAGCCCTGGACCCATTCAAACAAGCTGAAGGCCACGCGTTTTTTTTCCCCTCCTTACCTGAAGGATTAGCTATACTCTGAATCAGTCAGTCATATGTTGTGGCTTATCAACCACCGTAGCAATTGTTCTCACCAGTCAGTCAATAATGCAACACATGAGCTAAACATTGTGGCGTTGGGATTTTACATGCACACCGCTCCTGTTCATACACACACACACACACACACACACACACACACACACACACACTGTTGGGAGAGTAGTTTTCAAAGACAACACCTTGTCATTCAACCAGCTTTATGGTGATGAGGAAAATCTGAATGTACCTGCAGATTCTCAAGTGACACTTCTCATTCATGTCCCCATGGTGCAAAATTCATTTGACAATGTTAATCGCAAAATTAAAATGAACCTGGTAAGTTGTCCTGAAGACACTAATCTTAACCTTCACATATCTGGCATTTTAAACAACCTACAGTCTATTCCAGAGTCTGGGGTCCATTTTTTCTTTCAAACATCCTGGCCTATTCTGCAGATGAATGAATATGTTTTATAAGCACCAACCTGTTGAGGGATCAGTCTGGTTCAAATGTTGCTTCTACATTTTCCAGAATGGGCTACTCCCACTACCCCCACTTTCACCCCCTGCAGGATTTCAAGATATGTCGGTCCACGCCTGGAAACACGGAGACAGACAATTGACTGAGAATTGATGGTCAATGTTTATCCAAAGTGGCTCTCTCGTTTACTCGTGAATTCGTGAGTAGGTTAAATGACATTTTTGGGAGCACTGGCGTGACTTTGCGCCCACCTTCTTTAACTGCACATAACTACGTTTAATTAACATTTTAGCGATATAACAGTGTTGTGTAACGCGTAATTCTGTGTGAAAGTACCATTTTATTCCTCCAAGAAGTTGAAAATATATTTACCTCTGTAAAAGCAGTGGACTAACTGTATTTACACTGAAATTAATCTAACTACACTGTGACGGGAAAACGTATATTAAGTGATGATTGTGATGACAACAACGGAAAATGCACAAGCACGACCGAATAAAAACATTCTCCTGTCCTCAGTTTGAGCGTGTGCAGGTTTGGATGTCGAGTCCAAAAAAAACCTCCACCAAAAAAATCATTTCAAAATTTGTCTCTAGGGGAGGCTCATTCAGCTTCCCGAAATCAGACATATTATATTTTTCTTATAAAGTAAAAAACTAAAAATAAAAAAAATAATAATAAAAAATCAATCATAATAAATAAATTAAAATTTACGCACAGCACGAAGCGAAATAAAATATTAAGTAAAGTGACTATTAGGACGTTGGACCCATAATAACATGCGCCAGCAGCGTTATAATATAGTTGATTAATGTTGAGTTATGGATCGCCTCTTACGTCGTCTTATTTTTCCGGATTTTGAAAAAAATAAATAAATAAATAAAATGTCCGACTGGATTCTTAAATCTCTGCAAAACTGACCAGATCGTGATTTCACACTGTGAATTCGTGAAACAAATAGCGAATTTACGCATAATTTGATGCTCGCAGCATTCAGACCACAGCAGAACATCTTCCTGACACTGCGTGCCGGTTCCGCGGCTTGCCCGCTCGGCTCCCTCGCTCTCTCTATCTCTCTCTCCCTTCGCTGGGGTCTCACGGAGCGACAGATAGGCTGGCGCAACTTTCGATGTTGGCATATTCACACGGCAGTGCCTGGGGTTGGGTGGCGTTTCACGGCAAAGCCCTTTTTTTAGTTCCCAAACACCTTTTTATAAGTCTGCAGTCTGTTCCCTCCACCCGACCTGTTAAAACCACGCCTACGCAGCCACACAATTGGTCCGAAAGCGTCAAAGAGCCAATCAAACGGAGCGCTGCTGCTCGTAACACGCAACACATCCATACAGTCCGAAGCCCTATGGGCCACAGAGGCGCTAGCAAAATCACGGAGCTGGGACCTTACCACCTCGCTCTCTCTCTGGCCGCCAACGAACTCCTTTCTCTGCACACGTCTTTCTCTGAAATGTGTGTGTGCGTGAAAGAGAGAGGAGGACTAGATGTGTGTGTGCGTGTGAGGGTGCAGGTCCGGAGCAAGTAAAGGCAGGGGGATTATTCGGCGCTATCGAAATATTTCAACACGTCGCCCTCGGTGTAGGACTTGAGCCAATAAGAAGGAACGCATTTTAACAGGAATGCCGACTTTGTAAACAGTTTCAGACGAGAAAGAATGCGCTGCAGTCAATTACAGGACTCTACTGAGCTGCTTTAATTCGACTAATGTCTGCGAGCCAGTGAGACGCGGAAAAGTGTCCGATGCGCATCAACGTCTCCGCTGAATCCGTCTTGTAGCACTTCTGAAAACTAATGGGGAAGATTTTCGCCTTTTTCAGAGACTTTTGATCAGAAGACTGTGCAACAACGCGGGGGAAAAGTAAATGGATGTTTATCTCTGAAGAGCCGGAGAAGGATTTTCCACAGGTTCATCTCAGTCTCGTAGTTTCGTTCGTCACTTTTACGCATCGATTCACTGTCGTTTAAGAATTCTTTCACATTCAAACAGCTGTCTACATTTGTTGTCTGTACTTGGATGAACTTCCTGATGAGAGATCCAGTCATACAAGGATCAAGTATGGCATATCATCCGTTTATACCTCACCGGGGTCCGGAACTTGCCATGAGTGCAATGCTGGGACACCAGCCTCCTTTCTTCCCGGCTCTGGCACTCCCTCACAGCGGCTCCCTCTCCCTGCCGGGCGCGCTGGGGAAGCCGATCATGGACCAGCTGATGGGAGCTGCGGAAACCGGCCTACACTTCTCTTCGTTGGGGCACCAGGCTGCTGCCGCCCACCTCAGGCCGCTGAAGACTCTGGAACCCGAGGAAGAGGTCGAGGACGACCCGAAAGTTCACCTGGAAGCCAAAGAGCTTTGGGAACTCTTTCACAAGAAAGGAACCGAGATGGTAATCACGAAATCCGGAAGGTAAATTGTGTGTGTGTGTGTGTGTGTGTGTGTGTGTGTGTGTGTGTGTGTGTGTG
>BJFM01001182.1:189079-203260 GCA_016586285.1 Arothron firmamentum | reverse complement strand
GGTGTATGTGTGTGTGTGTGTGTGTGTGTGGGTGGGTGGGTGCGTATGGGTGCGTGTGGTAATTCTTGCCATTATTGTTGCTGCAGTCGGATTGAATCAGAGTGTTTTTCATCAGTCTGACGTTGTTGTAGATGTGTAAAATACCTTGAAAGCCAAACTTTGCGAAGGTGTCAGAAGTTGTGTTTATATAAGCTCCTTAAGTCTGTTTAAGAACAACAGGGTATTAGCATGACTCAGTCGCGCACGGAGGAGAAAGTGCCTCGTTTATAATCGGCATATAATCGATTTATCTTATCCTACGTGCATTGCAAATTCTCAAACTACTGATAGCAGGGCTGCAGTAAGTAAGTTTAGCTGAAATATTGTTTTTAAAAGTTTAAAAATGAAAAATGGACACTTGTTGCCCGCGTCACGGAGTCGTGGGGACTTTAATTAAAATACGCATCGATGACCGGTCTGTTCTCTTGTTCTTAGTTTAATTATTCAGGCCCGATTTGTCCCGATCTGGCCCTCACTCTGCTTCTTCCTTTGCAGGGCATCGCCATGTCACCTTTTGGTGGTCTGTTCCCGTATCCGTACACGTACATGGCGGCAGCCGCGGCGGCCTCGTCGGCCGCGTCGTCGTCAGTGCACCGGCATCCCTTCTTAAACGCAGTGCGTCCCCGACTCAGGTACAGCCCCTACACTCTCCCCATGACGGCGCCGGACAGCACGCTGCTCACCACCGCCATGCCACCCAGCATGACCGGCAGCGGGACGGAGCTGAAAAGCGACGGCCTGGTCCCGGCCAGCCCCGTGTCTGCTGTCACGCTGGATTCCACGTCGGAGGTGACCAGCCACTCGTCCACCATCTCCTCGGGCTCGGTCTCCATGTCCCCCAAAACTTGCACGGAGAAAGACGCTGCAAACGAGCTGCAGAGCATCCAGCGGCTGGTCAGCGGACTGGAATCGAACCAGGACAGGTCCCGGAGCGGCTCCCCCTAGGACTCTTTTTGTTCCTCTCTCTTTTTTTAAACCATACCACCTGCTTCTGGTCTCAATGTTGTGATGAACGTGTTGACGGTGACAAAGACATTAGGGAAAACACCTATAGATTCGGGCAGGTTTTCAAACGAAAAACGTAAAAAAAAATAAAATAAAATAAATAAAAAATGTGGACGTTTTAGTTTCTGAAATGCACTTTGGTTCATACACATCAGATATGTATATTTTTCTTTTTCTTTTTTAAATTAAACATTACCTTTATCCTGTTATTTGAATACCGTACAAGTATTGAGAAAGAAAAGCATATGTGACTCGGATTTTGGAGAAGTTGCTGCTGTGTTTGTCTCCTTTTCTACCACAGGACTAAAGACTTTTATTATGCACTCTGAAATTGACGTACTTCACCACTTACCTTTGAAAGACTGCTGTATTTTGCTGTAAAATATCAAACCCATCGGCCAAACGTCGCATGCCCCCCTCCACCACCTAAAACTTTACCTGGTTACCTGGATTTCCACACTAAAATTACACTAAAAGTGTGGAAAATAATGTTCTGAACACGATTATGTTTTTTTTCTTCTTCTTCTTCTTTTCTGCCTGTTCTGAAACAACAATAGGCCTATTCACGAAACTGGTGCTCCGACCCAAATGTGACCCCAGCATGCGGGATTTCCAACCCAAATATCGGGCAGGCAAAGGGAAACCGGAATTGGAAATAATAGCAACAATAATAATATCAATGATTAAAGGTGTGTATATATGACTATATAAAATATTTATGTAATGATTTCATATTGTTATTGCGTGTAAATACAACGGAGTAGTACATTTCTAGGGATTTCTTCTTAATTTATTGTCGATGTACCTGTGTAAAAAAAAAAAAAAAAAAACTTCGTTGGTGGGCTATTATCCCTCTGTTGCCATCCGCATTTATAATCCTCTAAAAATGGACTTCAGTCCCCAAAAATATCCACTGAGCTAGTTATTCACACTCATGTGCCATTGTTCTCTCATGTTGTCCCGTGTGTGAAGTGCTACTGTTTAAAACAAACGAAAAAGCGACAACGCGCTGCACCAGTGGCTTTCCAGAGAAGCCTCTTCTTTTTATTATTATTATGATGATGATGATTATTATTATTATTATTTTGAGATGGGCAAAAAGAAGTTTCGTCTGTGTGTGACAAAGGTGGACTATTTTTTTTCCTGTTATCAACTAAAATATCTTCGCGAACCTGATCGTAAAAGTGCCGCATAATCAAAAATATGAAGGGTTTTTCTTGTGTTTCTTAAGTTCTAAATTGGTTCTGTTGTATTGGAGTTATGTCTAGTTTACAACATCGACATCGTGTTCTTGAAAGTTTCAATAAAACATTGAAATGCAGTTTTCGCGTGTGCCTCGTTTTATCCCATTATGATTAAAGCAAACGACCGTGAGCTTATTTGCGCATTTGAAGGCTGTTTTTTTAGATGATCTGGGCTCCTTAGGAAAACATGTTGTGAACTTCTTGACATGTTTCTGCTCATTGTGGGGGCATCAGAAGAAACCGGCTGAGATCATTTCGTCATCATACCTGGGAATTCAGGCCTGGAAAATATTCAGGCCTGGAAAATATCGTGCTCGCATTGAAACGTCCAATCACCGCTTCTGGCACCCGCAGAGTTGAAATCACCTGCCCCGGTGGTGTTGAATTGTGTTTTTGGTTTGTTTTAGAAGAGAAAACACACACGTGGACCGGCAAATGAACTCTGATCAAATATTGTCTTTGTTATCTTTTGTTTCTTCGAAATACATCCAACTGATGGGACCTACTCAAGACGTGAACTTTAGGACGGGTAAAGAAAATAATGCCTTAATTGCCTCCCTGGATTGCACCTCAAGTCGTGAGTTTATCGAGTGCATATCTTTATTTGTATATTGTCTGGTTAATGTGCACCGAGGCTGACGCGGTTAAATAGGTGTAAACATATCACAATCTGTCTCAGCTGGTCCCTCTTATTGCTCACCTGGCGCCTTCGTTGCGCATATCTGCCATTTTATTGCGCGGAAGGCGACAACGCGTCTGTCAGCGGGCCCGGGGCACGACGCCCCCAAGCGGCTGAGGCTCAAAGAGGAGTCCGGGGCCAAATCCCACTGATGGGTCAGTGATAAAGACTGGTCTGACAGCCAGGCCACATTCAGTGCGTGAGAGGCACTTAGAGGCCATTTAAGAATCAATAAATATTATCGCGAATTTAATCTTTACGCAGTTTCTGCAAATATATCCGAATTAAAACAAGTGGCTGGTCAACAACCAGGTGTTTAATGGCTCTGTTCCCGCATAGAAAAGAATGAGAAACTTTATTTGAGACTAAAGGGATATTCAAACACAATTCAATTATTTTAAACTGTAAAATCTATACATTACTCCGTTGTATAGCAGCGTATAATTTTATTTGTTTTAGCTTTAATGCTGGCTATAAAAGAAGGCCACAGGTTTCCACTTGTTGCATGGTAAGATATTTTATTAAATATGCCTCACTTCGGTGTTTTCCCCTTTTCGTGATCACGCAAGAAGAAAAATAGATTCTTTCGTTTTTTCCCTAAAACTTCTGTAAAAGCAGCATCAGCGTTGCAGTTTGGGTGCTGGGGGAGTCTGAGTGCACCGACAACCAAGAACGGTCATGTGGCGCCACCTGGCGACATAAATGAAAAGATTTCATACAACATGGACTCTTGGTTCTACGGAAGCCCTAAGCGGAATGTTTTTGCTTCCAGGGTCATTATTCGAGGTTTCGAGGCATTGAAACTCAGTCGCCAAGCGGATTAGTGACTCACCCCAGTTGTGGCGTCTAAGACGCCGAAACTCGTGCCGTGTGTACGAGGCTTAGAGTGTATCAGGTTAAAAGCAAATAAATGCATGTTCAAACCCGAGACGTCTTTATTAAATTGATGTAAATTCTATAAATTATACGTGTGTGTCTTTGCATTACATTGTTTAATATTAAAAATTGTAATTTGTTGTAAAATCAACTCAACTGCGATAAAATAAATAATTGAAATTTTATTTTGAAGGAGGCGGATCGTTGACGAGCTCTCAGCCAATCGGGAGGCAGCAGGTGTGGTCACCTGGTTGAGAGTAGAGTTTTGTGTTCGCGAGCGGCGGATCTTGTGTGGAGGACGACGCTGAGCCCGAAGAAAACATCCGGAAAGTTTTTGAAACGGTTTCAAACTTGACCGAGGAGACCCCGGTGGAGCCTGGACCTGTGCGAGTTTAGCAGCAGCCTAGCGCCCACGCCTCCTTCACGAATAAATAAAGAAATCGGTGAGCAAACATTGTGAGCATGCTAAGCGCTAATGCTAACACGCCAGAGGTAAGGGCTAGCATTATAGCTAATGGCGGACCGCTAGCTCAGACGCTAACGAGGGAGGCCAGGTGCCACGAGATATGTTGGTTTGTGTCATTTCTACACACCTGTGCAGGATTTATCTGAGCATTTTATGCACATTCTGCCATGCTTTAATTTACCTTCTGTGAATGTTACGTTTTCTGCTAGCATATTTTGAGCACTGAAACCAAATTATGATGGCTGATTTAAACATGCTTAGACATAAAAATCAACATTAAAAGATGGGATATTTGGAAATGCATAACTTGATATTTCATGCCACGTCAAACTTCTTTTTGGGTTATTTCTTCACTTCCAGGAGCGATTATGACAGCGTCACCACCTGGATTGTGAGCACCTGGATGTAGAGGAAGACCCTGACTGCTCAGGTGTGGTAGGCTTCATCCATGCAGACACTTCTACCATTGATCTTCCAAAGATCAAATTGGCAGCTATGTATCACTGCTGCCTTCGTACAGTTGAAACCAGTTTACATAGTGCATGAGTTTGGGATGCATTGCTACATGTAATTTTTACACATGTACAGCTTTTGTACAGTTCAATAGCTGTATTTCCTGTGTTATCCTGTGCATGTGCACCTTTGTTGTTTTTGGTCAATTAGGATTACCAAAATTATTTCTATTTGCTAAATGCCAGAATAATGAATGAGAGCTTTTTTTTAATTATTATTATTATTTTCTTTCTTAAGAGTCAGAAGTTTACACACATCTCATTAGCATTTGGTAGCATTGCCTTTGAACTGCATCACTTGTGTCAAGCGTTTCGGATGCACTTCCACAAGCTTCTCACAATCGTTGGCAGGAATTTTGGCCTCTTCCTCCTGACAGAACTGTTCTCACTGAGCCGTTTGAAGGAAGCTCCCTGGGGGCCCATGGTGGTACAGGACCCTTTTGACTGCTAGCATCCTCACAAAGACTTTTGCTTTTGTTCTTGGATTGATTTGCACACTTTGGACCAAAGCACATTGATCTTTGGGACACAGAACCCGTCTCCTTCTTGAGCGGTCTGATGGCTGGACATTCCCGTGGTGTTTATACTTGTGGATAATTGTTGGAACAGATGAAGAAATGTTGTCAGTCAACCTATCAGAGGCTTCCAAAGACATGACATCCTCATCATCTGGGCTTTCCCAAGTTTTTTTTTTTAAAGGCATAGAAATCTTCATGCATGGAAACTTCTGACTCTCAAAGTAATAAAAAATTGTCTAACAAATTATCTCATTATTCTGGCATTTAGAAAATAGA
Source organism: Arothron firmamentum (assembly GCA_016586285.1). Classification (NCBI taxonomy): domain Eukaryota; kingdom Metazoa; phylum Chordata; class Actinopteri; order Tetraodontiformes; family Tetraodontidae; genus Arothron; species Arothron firmamentum. The sequence goes on along the minus strand of BJFM01001182.1, from coordinate 197,645 downwards.
AATAATGTTGGCAATCCAATTTGACCACAAATGGAAAGTTTATTCTGATTTAATGTTCAACAGTGAGGATTTAAATGTTATGTGCCTTTTTATATAGTGTATGTCAAGGATGTCCAAACCATTCCACAAAGGGCCGTGTGGCTGCAGGTTTTGGTTCCAACCAAGCAATAGCACACCAGACTGAAGTCATTTAATCAACTGATCCCAGTCTCAGCTGATTGGTCAAACTGTGTGTGCTTGATTGGTTGGAAAAAAAAACTGCAGCCACACGGCCCTTTGGGGAATAGTTTGGATATCCCTGGTGTTTGTAAACCGATTGCAAATGGAGCGAGAAGAGATGGCAGAGGCTGTTCGATACCAGCGTCTATCTTGATACGTGTCAGGCATCTCTGAAGAGACGTCGGTATCTTTAATCCGATGGACAAAACTGTCGATGCTAACTGTCTTCTTCTTTGTAAACTACAAATACAGGTCCAAAACACTGGGTGCACACCTGGAGGAGAGGCTCATCACACCTTTCAGCTTCAACCCGGGACCCTCACCGTGCCAGGCCAGCAGCCTTCAGACTGAGCTACCGCCGCCCTCCACTCCTGCAGTTGTTTGTTATATTTCAGCTCCGGTTGTGAATAAAAGTTGAAAGATGTATTTTGATGTTTACTGGTTTTCTGTCATACTTTACACACTTTCACCCCCACGCAAAACAGCTTATAGTGATCTCATCGTACTTTAAAAGGTAATTTATCCGTGACTGGGTGCCTGAGTCGGGGGTGTGTGCACGTTGGGGGGGCTTGTCTTAAGACACTTGCTGTTCCTGTCTCTCATCCCTCCGGGCCCTTCGGGCCCTCTGGGATGAGAGGCAGGAACAGGGATCCATCTCGCACTCCGGGCCCTTCGGGCCCTCCGGTCCAGGGGCGTGGGCAGCTTGGGGCCCTGGAGCGCCCCCTGGTTCTGGTGCTGCTCGACAGTTTCTTCGTGTTGGTTCGAAGCTGGACTTGAACCAGCAACCCTCAGCATGCCAGCCCTGTGACTTAGTCTCTGAGCTAATTGAGCCCACCCTCCACCCTGGAACACCAGGGAATTTCTCTTCCTCTTTACCCAATCAACACTTAGATATTTTTTCGATGTTAAAATGGTTCTTTTGGGCCCTCCAGGATGGGAGGTGGGGACAGCAACCTAAAAGCTTCCACACCCTCTGGTGGTGCAGCCTGGAATAACCAGGGTCAGGTGTTCTGTTTGCAGCTAGGTTTGAACCAGCAACCCTCAGGGTGTCAACCGCGTAGCATACGCTTTCTTCTTCACTTTACATAATCAACACTTAAATATTTTGGTAAAGCCGGGTGGGTGGGTGGGTGGGTGGCTTCGGCGTGCCAGGCGAGTTCCTGATGAGCTACCGCCGCCCACCACCCATGTCTTCATTTGTTGGATTTCACGTCACCTTAACAGGACTCTGGACTTAGACATTCTTGTCTTCTCGGTTCTTTTAGTCTTTATCATGTCCAAGAAAACCACAATTTCGTTGTACCATACAATGACAATAAAGGCATTCTATTTCTATGTAACTTTATTTGTTTAGTTTTAGTCTATGAAAACTTGACACTTTAGTTTAGTTTTAGTCATAACATTTATTTTATCTGTTTGCTTTTTTCGGGTCAGCAAATAATACAGAACATGTAAAATGTAATTACTTTCTTCTTTCATCATTTTGATGATAAAACATAATTTTAACTAATACATTCAGACATAGAACATGTTTTGATTGAATTTCCTATTGATTTTGAACCACACAAACACAATAACTAAATAAAATATATCTGACATGAAAACGTGTCCGGGTGGTCCACAGTGCTCGGGCTTCCTCTTTGGAACATTGTTCGTGAGAGTCACCTTTGTATTTGATGTGTGCAAATAAAGAACCCTGGATAAGCTTGTCATCCTGGCTGGCAGGTTGGTAGCAGCAGATGTAGCTTGAATCTGAAACAAGAGTAAACACAATGTCAGTACACATGCACAGGATAACACAGGAAATGCAGCTATTGAACTGTACAAAAGCTGTATATGTGTAAAAATTCAATTTAGCAATACATCCCAAACTCATGCATTATGTAAACAGGTTTCAACTGTACAAAGGCAGCAGGATACAAGGCTGCAGGTTTGATCTTTGGAAGATCAATGGTAGAAGTGTCTGCATGGATGAGGCCTACCACACCAGAGCAGTAAGGGTCTTCCTCTACATCCAGATGCTAACAATCCGGGTGGTGACGCTGTCATAATCGCTCCTGAAAGTGAGTCCCTCGTTGGCGTCTGAGCTAGCGGTCCGCCATTAGCTATAATGCTAACCGTTACCTCGTGCGTGTTAGCGTTAGCGCTGAGCATGCTCACAATGTTTACTCACCGATTTCTTTATTTCTTCGTGAGGGAGACGTGGACTCTAAGCTGCTGCTAAACTCGCACAGGTCCAGCCTCCACCGGGGTCTTCTCGGTCAGATTTGAAGTGGTCTCAAAAACGTTTTTGGTGTTTTCTTCAGGCTCAGCGTCGTCCTCTACACAGGAGCCGCAGCTCGCGAACTCTGAACTCTGCGCTCAACCAGGTGACCACACATGCTGCCTCCCGATTGGCTGAGAGCTCAACGATCCGCCTCCTTCAAAATAAAATTTCAACGATTGGATGTGCAGTTTCTCAGTGGGCAATAACCGAGCCAGGCACATCTGATATGTGAACATGGTTAACTACTTTAAAGCTGCCACGCTAGTGGTCTTTATCAGCTGAAGAGGCTGATGAATAGAAAAATTCTTTGGCTATGTTCTTAGATTAATTTGAGAATGCTGGCAATTTACAGGCCAATACCTAGCTGTGTAAAACAATACCACATGTAGACTTCTTTTTGTATTTCATTTTTATACCAATGTAGACTCACAATATTATATCAAAGTTAACATCACCATGGAGATAACACAGTGTTGCTCTTTTTCTTTCTCACAACATCCAAGGTTAGATCTTTGTGAGCAACTGGACTTGTTAAGGTTGATCCTTGAAGATGTTTTGCCTTCTCTCCATAAAGCTTTTTCAGTTCTTCTCACAACAGTTTGTCACAAGCCTGGTGCAGTGTCCCTTGTTGCCCCAGCAGCAAAAGGAAATCCCCCCATTTGAGTCTCCACGAATTCCTAGTGAATATAAGTATACGTTCCAACTGGGTGAAGACAGTCAGGAGAAATGAGGGACAAAGTCCTGGGGTCGTATTTTTATTGTGGTCCCAAACATACAATAGTAATTTTGGATGATTCTATCACCATTCTAGGACAGAGAAACTAACAAAAGGCTATTTCTCTACCTAGTTTGATTAATTTCCTTTTACCTGATATGAGTGGTTTTTTTTTTGTTTGTTTTTTTTTAAAAGATAACTAATAATTGTAACGTATCTTATCAAGTTGGAATTCATAGATGTTGATTTTTCAATTTGGAAGCATTACTATCGAAAATTGGAGGATATCCATATGAATATTAGGATATCCATATGATCAGTAGCAGCTAGCTAACATCCTTTGATGGTTTGACTGCATGGATGGAGCAACAGGGAAAAAGGGCAAGAGACAAGAGGAGATCAACTCTGCTGTGTTCTGTCACGCCAGGTGATGAGGAGGGAAAAGGCACTTACCTTCTGCTGTGTGCCATGGTTTCACTGTGACTGCTAGCACAGCCTTAGCATCAGGGCTACAGTCTTGTTAGCGTCTGATAAAACACATCTGTAAGACTTTTACTTTGACAGAGAAACTCTGCGACAGCTGTGATTCAAAGGATGGCTTCTGATGGGGATAAAGCACCCTGGTGCGTTCACAGACACGCTGCAGATGTCTGCAACATCCTGCAAGTTCAACCCTTAAGGGGATGATGATGATGATGATGCTATTTATATGGAGGTATTATTTACATACAATGCACAGCTAAAATGCTTCTGGCATCACAAATTCTTAATCTATTTCCAAGTAGCAAGTGTTCCATACTATAAAAAGGTTGTTTGCAACCAGGTATTTAACCTTTGGGGAAAAACACTTTTTCCTCACAAGGAAAAAGCTGGGCATATACCTGCTGCCAGACGCAACCCAGGCTTGGACCAAGGACCCACAACTTATCAGCCCGGTGCCCTCCAGACAGAGCTACCACTGCCCTTCCCTCCGCCATGTCCACAACCAGGCCTTTAGTAATCATATCTATACATTTACGAAGACACTCCTATCCTCACAAGAACAAAAGCAGGGAGCATACCTGCCACAATCCAGGCTTGAACCCACACCCACACTGGATAGTCTGAATGAGGCCCTGGACTCAGCTATCCAGCAGATACACACAGAGCTATACAGCTTTCTTAATTTTGTTTGCTCATGCAAAATGAAAAGAACCCATAACCTCAAGACAGACACTGCACCGCTGGCGACCCAAGGTTCTCGTTGTCTTGCCACCACACCACACGGAGGTGTTGCATCTGAAACAGATCCTGGTGTATTCATCATGATCATGTGATGACATGAACAGAAAGCGCTATACAGCTGGATGCTGGACCCACTCAGTTCTTCCTATAGTACGTAAATAGTACCGGCTACATGGAAACAGATGAGGAATTTGTGATGCCAGAAGTATTTTAGCTGTGCATTGTATACAAATGATACCCCCATATAAATAGCATCATAATCATCCCCCATCAGGGTGGCACCGTTGCATTATTGCATCACAAATGTTAGCCGATCACAGGTAACTGATAAAATGTACCTCCTGAGGTTCAGGCATGCATGGAGAAAGTGACTTTCATTGTAATGCCTGCCCACACGTGCATATATTCCAAATTAAATCAAGTCGCGTCCACAGAACAGTTTACACGGAAGTAGGCTATCTATTGAGAGAGATTTATCAGCGATAAAACAAAGGACGCACTTTTGCAAGATCAAGACCGCCAGATCAGAGAACTCTTTGCGACGAGAGTTGAAGCCGTGTCTAGAGCCGAGAACTGATTTAATATTTTTATATGTGAAGCCCACACGAAAACACAACTCAAAAAAGTTCCACCAGTGTTGCGTGTACTGATACCCCATCATTGTGTCTGTTTTGCTTCCGGATTACTGACCCGGAAGCACTCCTCTCTAAAAATAAATTGCGAGATCTCGCAAAGAGTTTCGCGAGATGTCGCAAAAGGTAATTTTTCCCTCCCCCATCAATCCCCCCCCCCCCCCCCCCCCCCCCCCCCCCCCCCCCCCCCCCCCCCCCCCGTCCCTACAAAGGCTCCGTACATTCCAGGTATGTGTTTCAACATGAACTCTAATAGGTGATGTTGCTCAGTGCATCGTAAATTACAATGTTGGGCGGTTCTGTAGGTGCCTACGTGTGTGTGCGCTCGTCTTTTCATGATTGTTGCTGCTTTTGATCCTCTTGGCTTCAACCTGAAGGAACCTTTTGACCTGCGTTTGTTTAAAAAAGAAAAAAGAAAAGAAAAAGATTCTTGAAATGTTTCCAATAAATGCTTTGGCATAATCATCTTTACTGAACTTGTGCTTTTAGAATTTCCTCACACACCTATTAACACACACCCACATTCGAACAATAAAATAAATATGACGACTGTGTTTATCAGTGACAAAACACTTGCGCAGTCACAGGTAAAGTAAAATATACATGAGCTGCCTTGATTGGGTGAACATTGAAATGTAAATTATTTAAAACGTTTAAACGAAAATCCCATGTTCAGGTAATTTTCGTCTAAACGTTTTAAATAATTTACATTTCAATGTGGCCATTTTTCCTTTAATAAATGGCCATTAAAATATTATCTATCTTTATCAAAGCGTTTTATTTTTCTGTTGTCTTTTTCTGAAAATATTAGTATTAAACTCATTCATTCATTACAGAAGCAGATCATCCCTGCTTCCATAGAGGGCTGGCGCTCCCTAGCGCTAAAAGAGTGGTACTACATAAGAAAGAAAGAAAAAAAGATTCGATTTGAAATCCTCCACCAGAAAATAATAATTATTCAAGTAGCCTCACCTTCTTGGATTCTTTTTGAGAACAAATAAACACGAAGATGAGAAATTACGTTTTATTAAGAAAAAAATCGTTGATGGATCATTTTCCAACATGGTGTCAGATTATGTAAAATAATAATGCTCATGAGTAATCACTCATTGACAGTCTGGTGTGATTTGAATCTTCTAATAAACAGTTATGTTTATTAAACTATGCAAGCAGCACTTTGTGAAATTATCCAAACAATACAACCAAAAGATTCACGAATGTAAACTCAAATTTTCAAGCTTCTCAAATTGCACACTTCTGACCCGAGTTAAAAAAAATTCCATTAACACATCAAACAAATGCTCCAGATGTAACTGAAGGGTTTCTCAGACACTGTGGAATGAATGCATGGCTTCAGTGAGTGACTGCTCCTGAGGTAAAAGGCCAGAAGGACTAAACTTGAATGGGGTCTTCTGAGAGAGCGCCGCTCAACGTGTCACCGCTGAGGATGAGGTTACATTTACATAATGCCCTTTTCAGATCTCTGACATGCTTCACCTGTCAGTCAAAAGGAGGATCCTCCATTCCTTTTGCCTCCAGCAGATCTGATTCAGTCAAGATGAGCAGCCCGGGGGTCGTCCCGATGTGTTATAGCTTGCTCGGGATGCTGGAAAATGTCTGTTGTTCACACCTGTCTACATCATATTACAAAGATGTCACCTGCATTTGCTTTAGAAGACACCTGCATCATGTCACCAAAAAGGATGGGCCTTACATGCAATTAGCGCATTACTCATTCTGTGTGGAACTCCAAAGCCACTACTGCTATCGCGTCTGATGCTAAATAGCTTCTTTACGTGCATTTCACTCATTCGTGTTTCTTAGAGAGCGGCTCAGGTCCGGCCACAGAAGGCCTCTCAGCGAGGATGGTTAATCCGTACCATCAGCTGAAGGTTTAAATGAAGTGCGGCGAACAGGAGAAGACAGCAAACTCTCCCCTCTGCAGGCTTAATAGTCTCTACCATCAGCAGCACTTCATAAACAACCAGCGGCTGGCAGAGCAGAAGGAGAGCTCGCCGCAAACGCAGATGGACGCACGCACCATTGTGCTGCTGCTGCTGCATTCAGAAAGACTGCAGGATATTCAAGAAAACCTTTACACACCACAGCCAATAAACAAACCACCCACACGCACGGCCTTCCTGCGCGTTGGGCTGCATCGCAGCCACTACATCTTGTGAAATTGTTACCATGTTTCTACGATTACAGTCTTTTTTTTTTTAAGAGACCTTAATGCTGCTTATAGGCTTTCTTTAGAGACTCACATCAAACATGCATCTTCTTCCCCAAGGGTGATTGCGGCGGCATCTCCATGACCAGCACTGTTTCCCAGCTCTGCTCGGAGGATCTGAAGGTGTCCCCACCTCCAGATGGATGAGGAATCTCTCCAAGTAGGTCAGGATCTCTGGGGATTCTGTGGAGGAAACCATGGCCGTTAGTGTTACTGGATATTTCACGTGACCACAAAAACCATAAAGATTTACTTTGTTTTTAACAATAGATCCCAAGGAGTCATGACACAAGTGCAATATTTGATAGGTTCTGATTTCCCAAATGCTGGAAAGATGTTATTCCGGGTCTCGTCTGTCGGATGGGAACTAACTAAGGACAAAATTGAAGCTCTCAAACATGGCCCAGTCCTCTGAACCTGTATGAAAGGCTGATATAAAGAGATAATTATTGTTATTCTGGTTCAGCTGTATGATGTGCTGCACGGGGACTGGAGAGAACCGGAGGAGTAGAACAACTGGAATGCTGACAGACGTGCAACAGCCCGAAAATACTTTGTTTTGTTTTTGGTAACCTCGGTTATCACAAAAGAGACAACACCCACTCAGTGGGCCAATCACAGAGCTTCCTCCCTCCAGCTGCTGACAGGAGGACGCGAGGCCGTGATCGGCAGCGCCAAGGGCATCTTCTCGCTGCTCCCACTGGCATTTCGGATGGAATGAGAAAAATGGGCCTGGGGGAAGATCAGGACTTCCAGCCAAAGAGGAAACGGCGATTCGTTCTCAGGCTTTCAGGAGATGTTGTCCAGCTCAGCGGCTACAGGTCGGGCACCACCACAGCGTCTTTAGACTACCGTCCAGAATCGGTTGGCTCGAAGAGATGCATTTCCATAACAACATGTGTCAACTCAGAGTTTGGTGTCTGACTCGGTTTGTTGAACCAGTTTTCTGGTGCATCCAGAGGCTCACAGGGTGCACATGCAGCCTGGACTGATGGTGTCCAGGCCTGTCTCTGCGCTCTGCAGTGCTCCCTGCGTGTGAGGGTGTGACGGGTTTGGCTTGTGAAGACGTCGGTTACTGTAACCACATTGTTTTAACAAACACTGCCTCTCTCACACATCCAACTGTTAGAAATGGAGAGAATGCAAAACAGTCTTGGGTACAATGGAATTCCTCCACACACACAAACAAACTGAAAATCCAACAAATCTTTCTACGGTTGGTGGTGAGCCACCCAGAAATTTAGATTATTTTTTTTTAATGGGGGGGGGGGGGGGGGGGG